>SKCR01032823.1:0-246523 GCA_019454045.1 Zanthoxylum bungeanum
GAGATCACCCCCTGTCAACTGAGCCTGAACAGCTGGAGGATTTTGGCCGGGCTTCATGTGATTTGGAGTCGGGCGGGACTCGGTGAACCTTCTCTTGAAGAAGTGAAGAGGCTGTGTATCGATTGAAGGCCAACCCAAACGCACCATGGTTGGTATTACCTTTCTACTTATGTGATTCGCCAAACGTTGTCGGCAACCTCCCCGACTCCAACAAGAACTTCAAAGACTTATGGTTTTGGGCCACAAGAGATTGGGGGCGAGTTCTGAGATCGTATGAAGAGGGGTCTCTGTCCCGGATATCTTTAGAGCGGGAGGTTAGGATTTTAACCCCTAGCGTTTTTACTTTTGATTTAATGATAGGATTTTAACTTCTTTAATTCTTCCCAGCCTGTTGGGGGGACGCTCCCAAGGTTTCCATCAGGTCCGGGAGCGGGTATAGCTGGGGCTCGGCGCTATGCCGATCATTGGAAGAATTGGTTAATGATGCGGCCTTTCTCGAGTCGGGCTTGACTTGATTCGGACTGCTCCTCCGAAGGTCCCGGGGCGGATAGGTGGGTTTACTAACCTTCTAACCAGTCTCCTTGTTTGTTATCATGATGATGTTTTGGATTTTCTTTGCTCAGATTCTGGACTGATCACTCTTCTGCTCTTGCTTTCTTCATTTCTCTCTCTTTTTTTTTTTTGTGTAGGCATGTCAAGAAGGCCAAAATACCTTGATCAACTGGCTGGCGATAAAGAAAAAGAAAACCGGCCAAGTTGGGACCGGGTCCTCTCGGAGACGGCCAGTGACTGCTGAGGCCAGAGGAGTGACTGAGGAGGCGGCCCCGTCGGCTATCCAAAGCTTATCTTCACCTTCCAGGGTATCGCCAACAGTCTCCTCCCGTCCTGCCAGCCCATCAAAACCTACCAGAAAAAGGAAGCGTCCATTCGGGGCGGAGGAAGCCGAGCTGGTTCGGGAGGCGGAGGAGGAACGGGTCCTGAGTAAGAGGCAGCCCGTTCGAAAAGAGAAGAGAGTGACAGAGGGTTCCTCAAAAAACTGAAAGGCGCCGTGATTCTTGGCGTAGATGACCTTGGTCAGGACATTCGGGAGGCCACTTCTCATCTGGTGCCGGCAATCAATGAACTGGCCGAGGCGGTTCCTCCGGCCAAAATTCTGAGATACAAAGATCTCTCTCCCGAGGATGTGGTTACCCTGTTGTGTTCTCAGATGGCAAAGGTAGTTATTCTTCCCTTATTCCCGCTGTGAGTTTATAACTTAGTTTGATTTCTGATTTTCTGTTTCTTTTGGCAGGCGACCTATCTTGCGGCCAAGAATAAGGATCTTCTTCTGAGCCTTTGTCCGAGGTCGGCCCAAGCCCAGAGGCTCCAGAACCGGCTTAGTGAAATGGGGCCGAGCTGGCCCGTAAAGATGAGAACATAAAGAATCTGGAGCTGGCTGCTGTTGAGGCCCATACCACAAATAAAGCTCTCAGGGCCGCCGCCTCTCTAGAGAGGAAGAATGCTGATGCCGCCAAGAAGGACTTGGAGGCTGCCCAGGCTGACAACAGGATCCTACAGGTGGAAGTGCGCAACGTTGAGTCCAAGCTGAGGGCCAAAGATGAAGAGCTGGTATGGGTCCGGGACGAGCGTAATAAGAGGGAAGCTGAGTTTGAGGCTGAGAGAGACGTAATCCGCCTTGAGGAGGTCGGGGACTGCGCTGAGATCATCCCGATGGTACTTCCCAACCTGGATATGGGGCCTATCTACGCGGCCATCCACTTTTTTAAAGTGGAAATTTCACAAGAGGAGTTTCAAATGTGGTTACCCCTTTCTCCTGAAGAGGTGATGGATCCCGACCCTATCTCGATCGCCCCGGCTCCTGAGGTGGATCGACCTGAGGCCTCTGTTCTTGAAGAGATTCAGTCTGAGGCTCCTGCCCCTCATCCTGAAGTCAGAATTTTCGGGGCCTCCCAAGCCGGCCCTGTGGTATCCATTGTCCCCTCTCCCGAGGACGAGCCCTGCCAATTGCCACTCATACCTGTTGAGGAAGAAATAATTGCCCCTGCGCGGGCTGAACTATAGGGGATAGCCCGAATGGGGCCCCGTGTAATCTTGAACATACTTTGTTTTTTCTTGTAATAACTTTTTTTCACGATCCTATTTATGTGAATATCTTGTATGCTTCCATTCCACTTTTTCTTTTTTTGATTCTTCATGACTTGCTCCGGTTGCTCTCCCAAAAAAAAAATCCACTTGAGGACCGACTCCGAGCTAGGAGAAACACTTAGCTCTGGGGGATGTTACGTCCCCAGACCAAAAGGATGGATTCGGTGGGACGTAACCCGACCCCGAGCTGAGAGAAATACTTGGCTCTGGGGGAATGTTGCGTCCCCAGACCAAATGGATGGATTCGGTGGGACGTAACCCGATCCCGAGCTGAGAGAAATACTTGGCTCTGGGGGAATGTTGCGTCCCCAGATCAAAAGGATGGATTCGGTGGGACATAACCCGACCCCCGAGCTGAGAGAATCAAAATGGCCTCGGTGGAACGAATCCAGCCCCGAGCCGATTAATCAAGCGGCCTCGGCGGAACGAATCCAGCCCCGAGTCGATTAATCAAGTAGCCTCGGCAGAATGAATCCAGCCCCGAGCCGATTAATCAAGTAGCCTCGGCAGAACGAATCCAGCCCCGAGCCGATTAATCCTTGGGACTTATTCAGAAGGGAAGTGAATCAACCTTTTGAAGCCCTACCGAATCTGGCACGGGCATCTCCTTGCCAGACGGCGAAAAAAACAAAAACAAAACTCTGGAAAATAAAATTAAAAGGTGGGGGAGGACTTAGCACTTATCCCAAAATAAAATGTTAAAGTGTAAACAACAGCACGGATTCCTTAAGACAGCGTCCTGCCCGAGGTTCCAAAACACAATCCTGAATCTTTCAATTCAAGTCCCGACGAACCAGGATTTGGATCAAAGAGCGTTTAGATGGTAAGGGCACATCCTCTATACTTCAGATCTCCATGGAGCCTGTGTATTGTTTGAGGGCTCCTCCTTACAACGCTGGAGCAAGCATACGCTTATGGAGGCACAATCCATCCCCGGGCTTACTTCTCTTGGATCCGAATGACAAGGTAATGGGATCAACGAGTGTCGAGACATAAGGGAATTTCCTCATTATGTTCGGTAACACTGGAGTAAGCAATCGCCACGGGGGTATCATCCCTCCCCGTGCTAGCTTCTCAGACCATTAATCAGATAGGTGAGGATCATAGAGTGTTTGAAACATTAAGGGCATTTTCCTCCTATGTTTGGTAACACTGGAGTAAGCAACGCCACGGGGGTATCATCCCTCCCTGTACGATGCTTCTCACGGATCCATTAATCAGGTAGGGAGGATCAGAGAGTGTTTGAAACATTAAGGGCATTTCCTCCTTATGTTCGGTAACACTGGAGTAAGCAATCGCCACGGGGTATCATCCCTCCCCGTGCTATGCTTCTCACGGATCCATTAATCAGGTAGGTGAGGATCAGATAGTGTTTGAAACATTAAGGGCATTTTCCTCCTTATGTTCGGTAACACTGAAGTAAGCAATCGCCACGGGGTATCATCCCTCCCCGTGCTATGCTTCTCACGGATCCATTAATCAGGTAGGTGAGGATCAGAGAGTGTTGAAACATTAAGGGCTTTTTCCTTTATGTTCGGTAACACTAGAGTAAGCAATTGCCAGGTCTATCATCCTCCCCGTGCTATGCTTCTCACGGATCCATTAATCAGGTAGGTGAGGATCAGAGAGTGTTTGAAACATTAAGGGCATTTTCCTCCTTATGTTCGGTAACACTGGAGTAAGCAATCGCCACGAGGGTATCATCCATCCCCGTGCTATGCTTCTCTTGGATCCATCGGGTAGGCGAAACATATGGTAACGTATTCCTTGCATTTGTGTCCCCCAAACTGGTCAGGCAGGTTATCCTACGGGGGCACTCCCTCCCCGTGATTACCATCCCGGAATGTCCCCGGTACATATAAGTTGTGGGGTAGTTGTGCTCTGGCTATCGCGAAGAGTTCTTGTGCTTTTTTATACCTCTTCCCCCTTGATGTGGTCTTGATCTTTGAAAGTGGAGCGAGTTAGGTCGGATTGTCTACCCGAGATTTTTATGGTAGCACTTTGTGATTGGTATGTCGTGGGTTTGATGCCTCGACCTCTGATCATCCCTTCGTATCGAGTATGTCCCGGAATTTTGAATATGGCTTTCAATTTTAATTAGAAGAGTGGGTGGAATTTTGAAAAGAGAAGTTTTATTCATATTTGGAGACATACTGCCCTTCTTACAGCTCTCTGTGGGACATTTCGAGAAAGGCTTTACATTGAGCTCCTACCCCTTGTCGGGTTTCCGCCAAAAAAGAGTCTACTGAAAGTATTTCTTAACATCTCGGTGTTCCAGGGTTTCTTTAATCGCGTGCCGTCCAGATATTCTAAGATGTAGACCCCTGGCCTTACCACCTCTGCAATTTTATAGGGCCCTTCCCACTTGGCTCCTAACGAGCCTTCTTCCGGCCTTCGAGTGTTCAGAGTGACTCTTCTTAATACAGGTCGCCTGGGAGAAAGGTGCGAGTTCGAAATTTTTGTTGTAGAAGCGGGCCATCCTTTGTTGATAAACTGCTGTCCTCATGGCTGACTTTCTCTTTTTTCCTCGATCAGGTCGAGGTGGCTTTTGATAAGCTCTTCATTCTTTCCGCTCTCAAAATGACGGACCATGTGGGTAGTTATTTCGATCTCTGCTGGAATAACTGCTTCACATCCGTATGATAGGGAAAACGGGGTCTCCCCTGTAGAATCTTTATAGGTCATCCGGTGTGCCCACAGTACTTCCGGCAATTCCTCGACCCATAAGCTCTTGCAGAATCCGAGCCGAGCTTTAAGATTTGCCTTGATGGTTTTGTTTGCCGCCTTAACCTGTCTATTTGACTTGGGGTGGGCTGGTGAGGCGAACCTTAAGGCGATCTGGAGGTCTTCGCAGAGTTTCCTGAATCCCTTGCTATCGACTGTTTTCCGTTGTCGGTGACGACAGCCGTGGGATTCCGAACCTGCAGATAATATTTTCTTAAAAAACTATGTGGCTTCTTCTCTGTGATGGTGGATAGGGGTTCGGCCTCCACCCATTTGGTGAAATAGTCTATGGCCACGATGGCGTACTTCGCCTGTCCTCGTCCCTTTGGCATTGGTCCGATGATATCTAGCCCCCACTGAGCGAATGGCCAGGGACTGGACAGGGTGGTTAACTGCTCTGCTGGCTGGTGGTGGATATTGGCATTCTTCTGGCATCCTTCGCATTTCCGGGCTACTCTCATGCCGTCCTGATGCATAGTTGGCCAATAGAACCCTTGCCTTAAAGCTTTAAAGGCCATTGATTGTCCTCCGGCGTGACTCCCACAGATGCCCGCGTGAATTTCCCTGAGTACATAATCGGCCTCTTCTTCCGCTAAACATCTTAGGAGGGGTACTGTGTGGCCCCTCCGGTAGAGCACTCATTCGATCAGGGAGAACTTGGTGCTTTTGAATTTTAGTTTCCTGGCTTCCTTCTTGTCCTCGTGTGTCTCCCATGTTTCCAAGTATTTCTTAATTGGCTGTATCCATGAGGCTTTGTCTTCCTCATCCAATAATTTTACTTCGAGTTCTCCCATGCTTTTTTCTCGGAGGCAGATTAGAGGGACCATTATGGGGTTCTCTGATTTTATCGAAGATGCGAGCCGTGCTAAAGGAGTCTGCCTCGCAGTTGTCTTCTCGACTGATTTGCTCAAAGTGTATCATTCTTCCCACCAACCTTTTTACTTCAGCCAAGAAGGCTATCATACTCGGCTCTCTGGCTTGGAATTTGCCTTTCAGCTGCTGAACAGCTAGCTGAGAGTCACTTCTTATTACTACGTCGCGGACTCCTACCACCGCGCATAGCCTAAGACCGGCCAGGATTGACTCATACTCTGCTTCATTGTTTGTGGCCTCGAAGGCGAACCTCAGGGCGAACTATACCTCTTCACATTTTTCGCTTTTCAATATGATTCCAGCTCATTTGCCTTGTGAGCTGGCAGATCCGTCTACTGACATCTCCCATTTGCCTTCCCCCACAGTCAGGGTTCTGTGAATTCTGTGACAAAATCTGCCAAAGCCTGCCCCTTTACTGCCATCCTTGGGAGGTAAGAAATGTCGTGTTCACTTAACTTCACCGACCACTTCATTGGCCTGCCCGAAACTTCTGGTTTTTGTAGAATCTGTCTTAGAGGATATTCGGTGTAAACCCCAATAGGATGGGTTTGGAAGTAGGGTCGTAGTTTCCGGGCTGCAGTAATCAATGACAGGGCGACCAGTTCATGTACCGGATATCGGGTCTCAGCATCTAACAGGGCTTTGCTGACATAATATACTGGCCTTTGGACCTTATCGACCTCTCGTATAGCACCGAGCTTACTGCGTGCTCTGATACAGCTAAGTACAAGTATAAGGTTTCTCCTAGGAGTGGCTTTGCTAGAAGCGGGGGCTGCTGTGTTAGGTATTGTTTTAACTGTCAGGAAAGCTTCCTCGCATTTCGGCGTCCAGTTGATTTCCTTTTTGGCCTTCTTGATGACTTTGAAGAAAGGGTGGCACTTGTCGGTTGCTCGGGAGATGAATCGGTTGAGCGGCCAATCTGCCGGTTAGACTCTGTACTTCTTTTACCGTCCTGGGAGATTTCAAGTCCATTATGGCTTGGATCTTCTGTGGATTGGCTTCTATGCCTCGGGAGCTTACCATGTACCCCAAAAACTTCCCTGAGGCTACTCCAAAAGCACATTTCTCCGGGTTGAGCTTTAAATTTGTTTCCTTAATAACTCAAAGGTTTCTTTCAGTCGGTTACGTGGAATTCTGGCTCTCTGGACATTGTTATCATGTCGTCAACATATACCAGCATTGATGTGCCAATGAGTGGTTTGAAAATTTTGTTGACTAGCCTTTGAAAGGTTGCCCCTGCATTCTTCAGTCCGAAGGGCATTACTTTGTAACAGTAGAGCCCTTGGTCGGTGACAAAAGTTGTTTTTTCCTCGTCCGAAGGGTGCATCTTGACCTGGTTGTATCCTGAGAAGGCATCCATAAAGCTTAGCAGTCCCTGACAGGCTGTTGTATCTACTAGTTGATCTATGTTTGGCAGTGGGAAGCTGTCTTTGTGGCATGCCTTGTTTAGGTCGGTGAAATCCACACACATTCTCCATTTTCCGTTTGACTTCTTCACCAGTACCACGTTTGATACCCACTCCGGGTATTTTACTTCTCTGATGAAACCAACTTTTAATAATTTTTCCACCTAGTCGCTACTGCTCTGCACCGTTCCTGGTTGAAGGTTCTTCTTTTCTGCTTGACCGGTTTGTGCAACGGGTTTACTGCCAAGCGGTGATTGATGAATTTCGGATCAATTCCGGGCATGTCATCGTGCCCCCACGCGAAGACGTCCGGGTACTCCTTTAGACACCTCATCAGACCCTGTTTCAGGGTTCTGTCTAAGTTTCCGCCTATCTTTACGTTCTTCCCAGGTCCGAAGAGTTCTATCCATTCCAAATCTTCTCTTTCTTCATTTTCCTGCATTTTCCTAGTACCTACTTCAATGCATAGGGTTTCTCGTGAGAGAGTGGCCAAATAGCTACGGGGTACTTTCTGACTCCCGCATACGATTTCGATTCCTTCCCGGGTGGGGAATTTCAGCTTTAGGTAATAGCAGGACATTGCGGCCTTTGTCTTCATCATGAAAGGCCGGCCGACAATGACTTGGTAACTGCTCATGCAGTCTACTACTGTGAAATTATCATGATCGTCTGGGTTTTGGGGTGAGTCCCGATCATCATTGCCAGCTGTATCCTTCCCAATGGGACGACCGTTGAGCCCCCGAAGCCGTACATGGGGGTGCCGTCATTGGTTAGAGTTGCATACTCCACTTCCAAGCCCTCTAAAGCTTCTTTGGAGATTATGTCTACTGCACTTCCGGGATCTACCAAGATTTTGTCCACCTCTGAGCCGCCGATTGTTGCCTTGATTATTAATGCATCGTCATGGGGGAAACACACCCCTTGAGCATCCTCGTCGGTGAACATTATGGGTACCGACCAACCTCTTCGTATTACCGAGGACCGTTCTGTTTCTAGCACCTCCGTCCCCCGAGCTTGGCTATAGTTGTTTCTTGACCGGTTAGAGTCTCCGGCCAGTGTTTTTCCCCCGGCGATGATGTTCACCTGTCGGCTCCGTGCCCTCTGTCTGGCTGCCATAGTTTCATGGTTAATATATTTATTTAAGTACCCATTCTGTGCTAGGTCTTCCATCTGTTCCCGCAAATCTTTGCACTCGTCCGCTGTATGTCCCCTCAGATTATGATGTATGCAATAAGATTTCTTATTCCTTTTATCTGGGGGAAATCTCCTGAGGTCGGGTTCTATTAAGAGGCCTTTTCCTTGTATCTCCATGATGATCTGCCCTGGTGGCTTGCTTAGGGGAATATATGTTTCTTCTCGGACTACGTGGTTTACTCGGGTTGGGACTCCTCTTTCCTGGTCATTCTGAGGCATTGGTTTGAATTCCTTGCATCTTGGGAGGAGTTTTTTGGACTCCCTGTCTGGCCGGTGGGGGGCCTCTGCCCTTGTCGTCCTCTCTCTGACAGTTGTCCCCCTCCGGGAGATCCTTTCTTCATTTTCTAACGAGACAAACTTTCGGGCTACTTCCAAAAAGTAGCATAATCTGGTGTGTCCTGGATCCTTAGGTGAGTCCACAGTTTTCTCATCCTTAATGCTCCTTTTAAACTTTCCAATGCCTCAAGGGACTCATAGCTTCCGACTTCGAGTACCATATTGTGGTACCTCTCAATGAAAGTTTTTAGGGGTTCGTCCTCTCCTTGCTTCATGAGTATCTCAACTCTCCAATTGTCTTTTTAGGGACGCAGGCCCCTTGAAGTGCCGAATGATGAACGACCTTTTAAGTTGCGTGAAGCTTCCGATGCTCCCCGGGGACAGACTTCTGTACCATAGGATGGCGGATCCGCCCAAGGTCAGGGGGAATACTTTCTCCCCGTGGATAACTATTCACTGAATCTTTCTCCCTCATTTCGCTTACAACCATGTACGGAACGAAATATCTGTCGCCGCCAACATGTAGTGCGATCTGAGAGCTTCGATTCGGCAGGTGGCTCAGGCCGTGAAACGAAGCGACAAATCGAGATGGTGAAATCCTTTTCTGTAATTTCTCTCTCTTCTTCTCGTTATCGGCGGCTATCTAGGGCCGCTGCCAGCCACCTTCAGACGGGGTGGACTGGACGCACCCCAATGGGCTGTCGGCTAGCCGACGAGCCAAAACACTCATAGCTGTTTTTGAGGTGAAGAGGTCGAGTAGAGACTCTTAGTTTCTTTTGGTAAATTCGTACTTTTAAAAAATAAATGGGTATCTGTAGAAAAGTGTTTAAAAATTACAATCTGACCTCGTGAAATTGTTTCTAAGTTCCTGCCATAAGGCTTTCACAGAAATTTATATTTTTGAAGCCTTTCTCATACAAATTTCAAGAAGTATTCAACACGAAAATTGGTCAGCTTTGAAAAACATGTCTGATGCTCCAAGAATCAGGTCGATCAGAGTCTGTTTGCTATCTTATAGGTAAAATAAAAAAAATTTACACGTATAACGATAGAATTAGGAATTCTGTAACCTGTTCTCGAAATCACGCATGTTCCAACACGACAAAACTTCACTTAAAAATATTCCGACATATTTTCCAACACATAAAGTCTAATTTCCGAACATCATTCAGTTCCAAATTCTAAATTTCAATTCATAAATCTTCCAGAACCGTTCCGAAAAATATCCGGGATATTACAATATATAAGTTAAATATTTTTAAGCTTTCTCATCGCGTCACAATACACTTAATCTATACAATTAATTTTTTTACTACCTATAATAATTTTCTATTAAAAAAATACTTGGTACATAATCTCTACAATTAAGATTTTTATTATTAATAATAAAATAAAAATAATAAACTATTAAAATAAAAACCTATTACAATATAAAAATATAATATCCTATTAAAATAAGAAACCTAAATAGTAGTAGTCCATAAAACCTAACTATATTTTTGGGATTTCGGGTCTATTATTTTTTGTTATTTTATTTTGAATTATTTCTATAAGTTTTTTTATTTCATGAATTATTTTTTTAAAACCTAATTGCTTGAAACGCCACAAAGGACAACAACCTCATTTGATAAATTTTGATGAGAATCCACTCATCCATGGTTAGCCATCCACGGCCTCACCACAAATGTGGCTAAAGGCAATATTAATTTAAACATTCATCATTTTTTATTAATGATAGGCTTACTTAAATAATACAATGGAAACCCTAATTTTAATATATAAAAATAACCAAAAATAACCCTAGGTAATAATCCTCATTACAAATAAAATCATGGGCCTCTAACATTTGCCCCACTCTAGAATAAACCCCCACATTAAAACTTAGAGCCCCTAACAGTCAGCCCACTCTAAAATAAACACTAACATCAGCCCTTTCTAGGAGGCCTTCGCTTGTATATCTTGAACCCCCTTCATTGCCAAATAACGTGAATGGATTATTTGGCTTCTTCCTTGAATGCGTGGATCCATTCTTCAATGATTGTTTTCTTGACGCTCCATATATCATATCATTCCCTCGTTCTTTAAGAAGATTCGTCCTTGAATCTTTAAGGTCAAACTTTAATGTCCAAATAATTTTATCTCGGACCAAAGCTGAGTTGTATTTCTTTGCCTTATTTTTTTATTACATGACACTTGGAAATAGTGGAGTAGTATTATTTGACCAGTGATCGAATCAAATATATGCAAGCAAGTGACGAAAACTAAGCATCTAACTGACGAAAGAAAAAAAAAAAACTAACATAAAAAATGACTCAAAGAAAAAACAAAAATCATAAAAAAAGAAAAAAAAAAAAAAAAAAAAACACTGATGCAACAAAAAAAAATGACAAAACTTTAATGGTAACCAAAAAATTAAAAATAACCATTGAAGCCTTTATCTTTTTGTTTTGGCGGCGCATGTTTGGTTTGGTTTTTTTTTTAAATTTTTAAATCCAACACATGCAGGATTATAAAAGAATAAGATCGAAAGAAAAAAATTTAACAAAAAAATGACTCAAAGAAAAGAGAAAAAAATCATAAAAAAACAAAGAAAAAAATGAAAAAGACACAAACTTTAAGATATAACATGCACTGCAACCAAAGTTTTGAATACCAACTGATGAACACCTGCCTGGAGCAAAGCCAAGCAAACCCACAAGATATTTTTATCCACGCAACTCATGTGAACCCCGCGGAAACAAACCCCGTGAAACCCACAAAAGATTGTAATGGGCGCCCAGGAAAGCACAACGAGGTTTGAAGATTAGAAACCCGTGAAGAATAAAGCCTCACAAACCCCTAATTGTTTGAAATGCCACGAAGGACAACAACCCTATTTAATAAGTTTTTAAGAGAATCCACTATTCCATGGTTAGCCATCCACGGCCTCACCACCAATATGCCTAAAGGCAATATTAATTTTTAGGTTCAAACATTCATCAATTTTTTATTAATGACAGACTTGCTTAAATAATACAATGGAAACCTTATTTTTAATTTATAAAAATAACCAAAAATAACCCTAGGTAATAATCCCCATTACAAATAAAATCTTGGGCCCCTAATATTTGGCCCACTCTAGAATAAACCCCAACATTAAAACCTAGAGCCCGTAATAGTCAGCCCACTCTAAAATAAACACTAACATTATCCCCTTCTAGGAGGCCTTCGCTTGTATATCTTGAACCCCATTCATTGCCAAATAACGTGAATGGATTATTGGGCTTCTTCCTTGAATGCGTCGATCCATGTTTCGAGGATTATTTTCTTGACGCTTCATGCATCATATCAAGTTTATCCTCGATACGCCTCCTTGTTAACGTGCCAAAGTTGTCACAATGAGAAACGATCAAGAATGGAATCTAGGAATCATTGGTGAGTGATTGACAATGAGTTGTCTACCTAATAAATATATGTAAGCGAGAACTTGTCAAAGTTGTGAACTGAAATATATTCATGAGATCCACTTTTCACTATTGTATTTAATTTGATTATTGATTTTTATGTATTCTGTTTGGGGATTACAGATTTTCATAAATGACCAGTGCGTAATCACACGCGCATAACGCAAGCGCACATATCGTTCAAGTAGTATAAAAAGTATCGATCCCACGAGGACTTAATACCTAAGCTATTAATTAATGAAGCTAAATGTTTACAAGTATCTAATGGATTGATTATTTGATTGGGTGGTGACTTTAAAATTAAAACAAGTAAATAAAATTGCTTGAAAGTAGATTGAAGAAAATTCAAATTTATAAAACTATCCAGGGTTGTGAATCCTTCAAATATCTTTTTAAAAGATGAAGTGATTGTTTTACATTTGTGTAATATATTGGTTTATTAACCTGGAACACAAAATTATGTAAAAGCCTCTTCCGATGGTCAAATACAAATACCCAGTATAACCCAATTAATCATATTCCTATGTTAACCAAGTTATCTGAATTTATTAAGATTAAGTTCCAATTATGGCTACCCCCGCCCGACAGGTATATTCCTATCCTGTAAGGAAATCTATTAAAGGGTTATCTATCCTCAAGGAAGATCGTGAGCTATTAAGTCTAAGGTCTTAAACCTAAAATCTATTTTCCAAGTTCATTTTAAGTTTACCAGTTCAATTTTATTAATGGCCAGTTAATAAAAAACATTTGGATTAAGGCTCAATAAATAAACCTTTATATTACCCAAACTGTAATTTAACCTCTTATAAATCGGTGATATTGGATTTCATCACAACCCCAGATAACTGGCTTAGTTACGACACATATTTACGGGTAGTAAAAACTTAAATAAAATAAAAGACATAAAGTAAAATACTGGAAATTAAATGCTGAAAAGTAAATGCTGAAAGTAAATTACTGAAAAGTAAATGCTGAAAGTAAATTGCTGAAAAGTAAATTGCTGAAAAGTAAATGCTGAAAGTAAATTGCTAAAAAGTAAATGTTGAAAGCAAATTGCTGAATTATATTTATCATTCTCCATATGCACAGCCGACAAAATATTAATCAACTCATTTTTTCTCACAACAGTCACAAGTGCAGTTGATAAGAGAGTAATATTTTTGTCCTAAAGTTTTATCAGAATTCACACTTTCTTGCAGCAATGGAATAATTTTTCTGATTTTTCTGATTTTTTTCTTTGATTTTTGAAATTTTTTTATTTATATACAACATCTTCCATCTATGTATCGAGTGTTGGGTCGGTGGCTCCCAAACCAGTTGGCTTTAAGGCACCAGGTGTTAAGACACCCCTACGGACTTAATTACTCAGACTTTAGATATATATATTTTTGCAACATCCTTGATCCATGTAGCAAGATTTGGGCCAGTGACTCCCAAACCAGTTGGCTTTAGGGCACTAGGTGTTAAAACACCATTACAGACTTAATAACTCGGAACTCAGAGGTTTTTTTTTTTTTTACTCCATCACTTTTTGAGATGTTTTCTCCAATTAAACTAGAGCACTAAATATTACAAACTTTTCAATTACAACTCATGTCCGTATGTTACCATGCAAGTTGATAATACCTGCCAATTGAGCATATGAAGATCCATTTTAGTCAGTATTATGGAGAATTCACAAATTAAAATAATTCAAAAGGAAATAAACAAAAATTAACTTGTTCCGAAATAGGTTTTAGACACGTCTCAGGAGTGGAAACTCCTTACTCAGCTATCTCTTACCAATTTCACCTTTTTAGTAAAAAAAAAAACAAAAAACAAAAAAACGCAAAATATTTTTGTAATTTTTGAAAAAAATTCATTTTTTTTTGTATTTTTCGAAATTTTTTGGACTAAAAATAAAAAAAAAAACACCACTAAAAACAAGATATTGATCAACTAATTCTCTCCCCCAAACCGAAATGAGACATTGTCCCCAATGTCTTAAACAATAGAAGAATAATTTAGAAGATAGTACCTGGTTAGCTGAAATTCTACACGAAAAGTTAAAGGTTAAGATCCAGATTAATTCGACGCCTCTTAACATGATCGTCCTCGAACCAATCTATCTTTGAAATGACAAGGTCAATTTGTGGTTCATAGGCTAAGATTTGGTCAATTAGATCCGGAGCAGTTCTGGCAGTAAAGAGGAGTTCTTTCATAGGTTTTGTCACCAACCCATTTCTCCGGGCATCATCAAGAAACACACAAAGAAAATCATAAAATCCTTCAACGTTGTACAGTCCAAGCGATTTCTGGTGTATGTTCAAGTTTGCCCACGATAATACTGTAAAAATTTCCTCCAATGTACCCAAGCCACCTGGCAAAGCAATAAAAGCATCAGCACAGTTAATAATTTCTACCAGTCGTTCAGACATACCTGACACAATTAGCTCTTCTCCGTTTGATTATCCAATAAGATTTGCCTCCGCCAAGGGTTTTGGGATGATTCCCAAAATGTGACTGCCTCCCTCCAAAAGTGGCTTCCATGCTTTACTCTGGATGTCTTCAAAAGTGCAATGATGAGTTGAATTTATAATACCTGAAAAGGGTGAGTAAAATAATAGCACTAGTACCTGCCAAATGACAATTATTAGTTAAACAGTAAAATAAATCGTGATAGTCAAAAAGGTCTGGATCATGTCGGAGAAAATAAAAGAAAACAACAAAACAAATTACAATTATTAGGAAAAGACAAAGAGATATAATATGTACAAGAAAAATAGCGGCTTGATTGACGTCTATGCGTCAGGGACAAGCTTCCCATCCAATTTTCTTATAAATTGGCAAACAGGGTCTTTTTGAGTCAGATTCCCAAGACTTAAATATTGTCTTTCTTTTTGGAATTGTGTATGTAATTTGCGAATGGCTATATGAACATATCCACTAGGATGCGTCTCAATAGTCGAAGATATATTATCTACAGATTCCTTACTCAAGCCATCCCTAATGAATTTAATTTTGTCTTCGCGATTATCAGACATCATTCCTAAACAGCGACAACGAGTATTACAATTCCAGAGTGCACATTTGTAACAAACACCCATTTGCTTAGCTCTACGTTTCTTTGCATAGGTGCTTCTTCCAAATCCAGGCAGATGTGAAATAAAAGTGTCAGAAGACTCACCTGCCAATCAGACTCGTGCTTCAATTACCCAATGAATGTCATTAGGAACACCATGGATCGTTAGTAATCTCATCCGTTCCAAGCAAGCTTTGTAAACTTTCATCAGAGATTTTTGAGGGAGAGAAGGAAATTGCTTGTGAAGATTTGCGAGAGCTTCTTCCATAGTGAAATGACTTTACCTGCAAAAATAAAACACATAAAAATACAACACACCTGATCACATATATACACAAATTGCATGGGTTTCCTCCATGCGAGCGCTAAGTTTAAAGTCGTCAGCTAGACATGACTACCTGAACGTTATGCTGGATATGAAAGTATGACACTTTCTTTTTGTCGCTCAAATGATTCTCCCCAATAGTGCTTGACACGCTTGTTTTTAACCTTGAATTTTTTATTGGAGTCGGGATCATGTATCTCAACGGCTCTGTCTAGTAAAACCTTGGTGATCACAAATGGACCTGACCACCGTGATTTTGGCTTCCATGGGAAGAATTTCACCCTTGATTTGTTTAACAGTATCTTTTACTCTAGTTTCAGTTGTATGCGCACTAACTTCTCATCATATTTCTTCTTGGCCTTTTCTTTGTACAATTTGGCATTCTCAAAAGGCTGAATGTGAAATTCCTCCAATTCGTTGAGTTGGGGGAACTATTTCTCTTCTGTTGTTTGTAGTGCAAGACTTGGCATCTTCAGTGCGCAGTACACTTTATCTTCAGGCTCCATAGGCAATTGATATGTTTTAAGTTTGTCAGTAGAACTTTGCATTGTATTAGAGGTATGGATGGCACTATTTATCACATCAAGTCTGAAACATTCCTCCTTCTCGTCATTCGGAAAATTCATGGCTTTGAAAACATTGAATGTTACTTCTTGCTATTGTACCCTCATGGTTAGTTCTCTTTTTTGTACATCAAAAATGGTTCGACCTGTAGCCAAGAATGGTCTCCCGAGAATGATCGGCACGTCTTCGTCTTCCTCCATATCAAGGACAATAAAATATACTGGGAAAATGAATTTGTCAACTTTGACCAGCACATCTTCAACTACACCTCTCGGAAATATGAGCGTTCTATCAGCAAGTTGTAGAGAGACTGAAGTGGGTATTGTTTCTCCAATCTGCAGTTTCCTGAAAATAGAAAAATGCATCAAGTTAACACTCGCACCTAGATCACACAGAGCCTTACCGAATTCATGTTCTCATATGGTGTAAGGAATAGTGAAACTGCCAGGATCTTTCAACTTTGGGGGAAGCTTCCTCTGAATGATGGCGCTGCATTCTTCTATCAATGCTACTGTCTCATAATCTCCCAATCTCTGTTTTCATGAGAGAATGTCTTTCATGAATTTTAAATAGCTGGGCATTTGTTCCAAGGCTTCTGCAAATGGGATGTTGATGTGCAGCTTTTTGAAATCTCCAAGAATCGAGCAAACTATTTGTCCAGTTTATTTTTCTGAAGTCACTGTGGAAAAGGTAGAGGTAGAGTGATTCTTTCTGGTTCATTTTCCTTTGCTTCTTTTTCCTCCATCTGTTGATTTGTTTCTTTTGGAACTTCCTCAGCAGTTGTTTTGGCTCCAACATCTTTGTTGATTTCAGTACCGCTTTTTAACATGATGGCATAACACTACTCTTTCCCTATGTTCCTTGGATTTGGTTCTGTATTGCTGGGAAGATTCCCTGGCGGTCTGTAACTCTGAGCATTGGCCAGTTGTCCAATTTGATTCTCCAGTGCTTTGATGAAAGCAGATTGGCTCTGAAACATAGCATCGTACTTTTTTAATTGAGCCATCACTTCTGCCATTCCTGGTTCATTTGCCTGTTCATGGCCTTTGTTCTGTTGCTGGAATCCAGGTGGTGGATAGTTCTGCTGTTGGAATCCAGGTGGTGGATTGTTCTTTTTCCCTGAATTGTTGCTCCATGAAAAATTCGGATGATTCCTCCACCCTGGGTTGTAGGTGTTGGAATATGGATTGTTCCCCTGTCTGTTGAAATTGTTGACATAATTCACCGTCTCTTCAAGTTCGTTTGGTTCTGGTGCTCCTCCATATGGTGAACTTGTTGATCCAGTGGTAAGAGTCTCCATAAATTGGCATATCTGATCCAGCTTGGCGTTGACTGCTGTATTGGCTCCATTTTCATAAAATCCTGTAATTCTTTGGATCATGCTCCTTTCTGTTGGCCACAAGGAATTGTTGTTGGCCATTTCTTCGATTAGGTCCCAGGCTTGATCTTCTCATTTTGCCATCAAAGCTCCTCTAGCAGCAGCATCAATTGTGGTTCTCATTATTCCAGAAAGTCCATTATATAATGTTTGGACTTGAATCCATTTTGGAATATCATGGTGAGGACATTTCCGGAGTAAATCTTTGTACCTTTCCCAAGCTTCATAGAGAGTTTCCGAGTCTTGTTGTACAAAGGATGTGATGTCATTCCTCAACTTTCCAGTTCTGGCTGGTGGAAAGTACTTTGCAAGAAATTTGGTGGCTAAAGTGTTCCAAGTTGTGATGAAACCTGCTGGTAGTGAATGTAGCCAAGCTTTAGCTCTGTCATTCAAGGAGTATGGAAAAACCTGCAGTCTCATTGCTTCTTCAGCTTCTCGGTTGTAATTGAAAGTGCCGCAAACTTCCAGGAAGTTGATAATGTGGGTATTAGGATCTTCAGTTGCTTTCCCCCCCAAACTGCACTGACTGTTGAATCATCTGAATGCATGTTTTGATGTCACACGCATTTGCTGGTAAAAGAGGAAGTACAATACAGGAAATGAAGCCGACGACCACCAGAATGGTTCTGTCTCGAATGGGTATCAGTGGTGCAACCTCCAAAGGTTCAGGTTCCATGTTGATAATTGCTTCTTGGCCTTCTCGCCTTTCCCTTCTCAACTGTCTGATGGTTCTTTCAATTTCTGGGTTAAGCGGTCGGAGTTCAAAGCTTATGGTTCATCTCATGTAGTTTCTGAGAACCTGAAACACAAGAAAACAAAAATAATAAGTAAAAAGAAATTAGATACAAGTAACGTATCTAACCCCAAAACTAATAGTGAAAGAAAAATGAGTCCCCAGCAATGGCGCCAAAAACTTGACCGGTGCATAATCACATGCGTATAACGCAAGCGCACGTATCATTCAAGTAGTATAAAAAGTATCGATCCCACGAGGACTTAATACCTAAGCTATTAATTAATGAAGAAAAATATTTACAAGTATCTAATGGATTGATTGTTTGATTGGGTGGTGACTTTAAAATTAAAACAAGTAAATAAAATTGCTTGAAAGTAGATTGAAGAAAATTCAAATTTATAAAACTATCAAGGGTTGTGAATCCTTCCAATATCTTTTTAAAAGATGAAGTGATTATTTTAAATTTTTGTAATATATTGGTTTATTAACCTGGAACACGAAATTATGTAAAAGCCTCTTCCGATGGTCAAATACAAATACCCAGTATAACCCAATTAATCATATTCCTATGTTAACCAAGTTATCTGAATTTATTAAGATTAAGTTCCAATTATGGCTACCCCCGCCCGACAGGTATATTCCTATCCTGTAAGGAAATCTATTAAAGGGTTATCTATCCTAAAGGAAGATCGTGGGCTATTAAGTCTAAGGTCTTAAACCTAAAATCCATTTTCGAAGTTCATTTTAAGTTTACCAGTTCAATTTTATTAATAGCCAGTTAATAAAAAGCATTAGGATTAATGCTCAATAAATAAACCTTTATATTACCCAAACTGTAATTTAACCCCTTATAAACCGGTGATATTGGATTTCATCACAACCCCAGATAACTGGCTTACTTACGACACATATTTACGGGTAGTAAAAACTTAAATAAAATAAAAGAAATAAAGTAAAATGCTGAAAATTAAATGCTGAAAAGTAAATGCTGAAAGTAAATTACTGAAAAGTAAATGTTGAAAGTAAATTGCTGAAAAGTAAATGCTGAAAGTAAATTGCTGAAAAGTAAATTGCTGAAAAGTAAATAAAGTAAAAGTACAATAAAAGAAAATGTTGAGGTAAAAAGATCCACTTTTATTACTTCTATTTTAGATATCTCCCTTAATATAATATGTTAACTTTGCATGATAATTACCAACCAGCCATATAGGCGGTATCCAGATTAAGTCAAATTAATAATTAATTACCAACCGACCAATCAGGCGGTATCCAGTTTAGTCAGGTTAAAACCAATTTAAATAATTACCAACCGACCAATATGGCAGTATCCTCGTTAAGTCAGGTTTTAACTAGTTTATATATTATAATTAAGGGATATTAATCTAAATATTAGTAATAAAAGTTTTACCTTTTACCCCAGCAAAGGGAAGTTACCTCCTCATTACTGAAAAGTAAAAACTGAAAATTAAAGAAAGAAAAGTATTGTGCGTAAAAGTAAATTACGGAAAGTAAAAACTGAAAAGTAAAGAAAAGAAAGTGCGAAAACGAAAATTAATTACTGAAAGCTGTAAATAAACAAACAAGATACAATCTTCTTAGTATTCTTAAGGAATTCCTTAGAAGAAAGTATGAATTTACAAATGAAATGGCCTAAATATAGGCAAAATTTTGCCCCCATCAAATCATCCACCAAATCCATATTTAATTGCTCCACTAATTGCTCCACCAAATCCATTGTTAATTGCTCCACTAATTGCTTATCATGTTCGGTGGTGATTTGATAATTTTTATTATTAATTTATTAATTTATTTTTTGCTTTGAAAATGACTTTAATAATTACACACAGCACACTTCTGGATGGTTCATCAATTTCGGGCATGAAATCTTCAGAATTTGAAATTATTTTGTGTCTTAAAGTTGTAGCTCTTTGAGTCTTATTAATCTGGAACTTGAATCAGCTCAATCAAATATCGGAGTAAAACGTTATGCCCAAAATATGACAGATGCGCAAAACTGGAATTTCCAAAACTGCACTTTGTTAAAACGCCCTTTCAAGTTTCCAATCTCCAAAATTAATATGTCAAGTCCAATATTTGCTCTTATTTGACCCATATTTCATCCTAAATAATTTCATTGAGTCCCAATATTATTTTATCTGCAAAATAAACTAAAACAAATCAAAATGTTCATCAAACCCGAGAAACTAAACAAAATATTAAGTAAAAGTTGCGGTTAATATTGATATATTTTCCACTCATCAATAAAATAGTGGAAAAGGGCATTTTTAGATTAAAAATCCATGATGTATTTAATGCTTTTGATATTATATGAAACTATTTTTGTCTGCTAACCGTTTATTCACTATCTATTTGATAGATATGTGATGGCTGCACCTTCGAACAACCTATTTGCTCGTATACTTGATACGAATAAGCTCAAGGGCGCTGAGAACTTTACAGACTAAGATATAGATTTAAGGATTATCCTTAGATTCAGGAAGCTAGGATATATTTTGGAATGTCCATTACCCATTGCTATATCTGAAGATGCATCGCCTGAAGAGATTGAGACTTTCCAAAAATGGAAAGATTATGATTTAAGGATTAAATCATTCATTCTCAGTACTATATCTTCTGAACTGAAGAGGAAATATTTTGAGATACATGATGCTTATAGCATGATGAAACAACTCCAAGAATCATTCATGAGCCAAGAACATGTCGTGGTTCATAGAGTAGCAATGGAACTGTTCCATTCTAAACTTGACGAGGGACAAGCTGTGAGCACACATATGCTTCATTTGATCGACCTGATCGAATAATTGAGGCGCAGTGATTTCACTCTCAATGATACTATAGGACGGAGTGTCATACTTGGTTCGCTCTCGGCGTCGTATCGCCAATTTTTCATGTACTCTAACATGAACGAGATTCACTGCACTTACCATGAGTTGCATAAGATGCTTCTCATAGCAGATGAGGATTTGAAGAAGGGAGTGCTAACTTGCCTTCCAAAACCCACTTCACTTTTCTCTTCTTCCCACTCCAAGTCGAAGGGGAAGAAGACAAAATGAAAGAAGAATAAAGGTTTCAATATTCCTCCGCAGGCTAAGGTAACGAACCCCAAGAGAGATTCTGAAGATAAATGCCATCACTGTCAGAAGGTTGGGCACTGGAAGAGGAACTGTCCTGACTACCTTGCCCAGATCAAGAAGAAAAGAGCATCGACATCATGTACTTTTATTTTTCCCGTTATTGATATCTCATTAGCTTGTGAAGCTGTCACATCTAGTTGGATTTTAGATTCTGCTTGTCCTGTTCACATTTGCAATTCATTACAGGTGCTGAAGGAAAGTAGACATATGATATCTAGAGAGATGCAGTTGCGGTTCGACATTGGTGACTCTCTCGATGTGATTGCAGTGGGCTTATGCGAGATTTCCTTACCCAGTGGGAGACTTTTGTTGCATGATTGCTATGTTGTATCGGGATGCATAGCAAATATTATATCACTTTTTGTATTAGATACATAGGGCTATCATGTAAATATTAAGAACTGTTCCTTGTATTTATATGATAGAAATAATATTCAGATCCTTTGTTTTCCAAATAAGCATGGTCATTACATTTTGCACACTTCTCGAGATATTTTGAATACTGGAATTAATAAACATAAATTATCTAAAATAAATAATATTGAACTTTGGCATATGAGGTTAGGTCATATAGGCGTGAAACGCCTAACGCAGTTGGTTAGGAATGGTTTGATTCCGGGTCTCACCATTGAATCTTATCCAACTTGTGAATCTTGTATTCGGGGTAAAATGACCAAAGCTCAATTTTCGGAACCATGTGACTTATTAGAACTCGTACATTCTGATGTATGTGGTCCTATGAGTCAGACTGCACACAGTGGTTTTTCATATTTCATTACCTTTACCGATGATGTGTCATGGTACGAATATGTTTATCTGATGAAACATAAATCGAAAACCTTTGAAAAGTTCAAAGAATTTCGAAACGAAGTAGAAAAATAAACTGGACAATATATTAAATGCCTTTGATCTAATCGAAGCGGTGAATATATGAGTGGAGAGTTCAGTGATTATTTAAATGAGAATGAGATTATCGCTCAATATACTCCTTTTGGTACTTGAAAACATAATGGAGTGTCAGAGAGGAGGAATCAGACATTATTGGATATGGTCCGATCTATGTTGAGTTTTACAGATTTGCTTTATTACTTATTGGGTTATGCTCTTTTAACTGCCACACATATTTTGAATAAGATTCCTTCTAAAGCTTTTCCTATGACTCCGTATGAGATATGGACCGGTAGGAAATCGAATCTTAATTATATTAAGGTTTGGGGCTGTCCTGCATACGACAGGGTGGTTCAGCAGAATAAGCTTTTGTCTCGAGGGAAAAAGTTTAGGTTTGTTGGATATCCTTCAAATACGAAGTGATATTTGTTCTATGATATCGAGCATCAAAATATGTTCCTAGCTCGCTTCGAAAAATTTATAGAGGTAGAATTTTTGTCTGATTGAGGTAATTATAGACATGTTGAACTTGGAGAATTACAACCTGAGACCAACGAACCAACGGAGTAACCTGAAGCTTAAATAAATGAAGAACCTTCGATACAAGAAAAGAGTCTCGATATTCTATTAGTTGAAGAGACTGACCCTTTTACCAATAGAGAATCGATGTTGGACATCAACTCCGTGAAGTGGCAAGACGCCATGAAATTCGAGTTAGACTCAATGCATGAGAGTCAAGTTTGGGACTTGATTCCACTTCCTGAAGGAATTGTTCCTATCGGTTGTAAATGGGTTAACAAAAGGAAGCGTGGGCCTGAGGAAAAGTTGAAACATTTAAGGCCCGACTAGTAGCTAAAGATTACACGCAGCGACCTGGTATCGACTAAAATGAAACATTTTTTCCAGTTGCGATGCTAAAGTCTATAAGGATTTTATTGTCTATTGCCGTTTACCATGATTATGAGATTTGGCAAATGGATGTCAAAACGGCTTTTATAAGTGGATTTCTTAATGAAAAAATCTATATGGACCAGTCGTAAGGTTTTGCATCCAGCGAGAACTCGGGCATGGTATGTAAGCTTAAGAATTCCATTTATAGACTTAAACAGGCTTCACGAAGTTGGAATCTTTGATTTGACGAGATAATCAAACTGTCTAGTTTTCTCAAGAATTCAGAAGAATCTTGTGTGTATAAGAAGGCCAGTGGGAGTATGGTGGTATTTTTAATTCTCTATGTTGACGACATCCTGATCATTGGGAATGATATCGGGATGATGCTAGGCGTCAAAGTTTATCTTTGTAAGAATTTCTCCATGAAGGATCTGGGAGAAGCTTTTTATGTCTTAGGCATAAAACTCTATAGAGATAGAGAAAAGGAAGCTTATTGGGTTATCCCAATCAACGTACATAGATAAGATCTTAAAACAGTATAATTTTGGTAACTGTAAGATAACAAACATACCGTTCAGACATGGCTTACATCTTTCAATGAAGATGTGTCCACAAACAGAAGATGAGTAGATTAGAATGTCTAATCAGCCTTATGCTTCATGTTTGGGCAGCATCATATATGCCATGTTATGTACTAGATCTGATATCAGCTTCGTAGATAGTATGACCAACAAATATCAGTCCAATCCAGGTAATGACCATTGGATGGCCATTAAACATATTCTCAAGTATCTTAAAGTATAAAGGATAAATTTATAATATATAGAGGAAATGAACTGCAAGTTAATGGGTATACGAGTTCTGTTTCCAATTGGATCCTGATGATAGAAATTCTACATCAGGATTCGTCTCTACCCTTAGTGGAGGTGTAGTTTATTGGAAGAGTCCCAAACATGTGTCAACAGATGATTCCACCATAGAGGTGGAATATATTGCAGCTTCTGAAGCTATAAAGGAAGCTGTATAGGTTTGGAACTTTATCACAAAATTGGGAGTAGTCCCAAGTATCGAGAATCTAATTCTGTTATACTATAATAATACTGGATCCGTTGCGCAAGCAAAGGAACCAAGGGCGCATCAGAGACGAAGCATGTGGAACGGAAGTACCACATCATTCGAGAGATTGTGTCGCAATGGGACATTATCGTGTGCAAGGTACCGAGTGAAGATAATGTAGCAGACCTGCTTACTAAGGCCATTCCTCCGAAGTTATTTGATAAACATATGGAGTCTATGGGTTTTAGATACAATCGATATTGACACTAGAGCAAGTGAGAGAATTTGTTAGAGCTGGCTCTCAGAGCGCCAATTTTCTTATGTATTTCCATGTAAATACTAATGTAATATTTTATTATGAATAAAATAAACAGTTTCTATTATATAACATCTTTTTATAAATGGTAAAGACATAATTGACATTAGAATGATTAGTTATGATGCAGTTGCAAAAATGTCGTAACTTACATTGAGTTATATCATGATGTTGTCATTTTTAGACAATTCCTGGTCAAAATTTAGACTACTTGGTCAATAAAGTAAACCTGTTGAGACTGGTACATGTCATATACTGGAATCTTGGATTCCAATGGTTTCTCAACGAACCATGAGTCTTGGAGACTGGTATAAATGTGCAGGAGTTTATAGCGGATAAATATTGAACGACTCACCAATTATTCTTAATAGATGTTACACCAACGTCAATAATAATCATCTCGGGTTGAGTTCCATAATAATTCTTTGACTTGAGATACAATTGGGGATATATGAGATATCCTCCATACTTTGATGGCAGTCACGTCACCGACCTATTAAGGTAAGACCTCCGCCAGTCTGTTGGGTGTGGGCTGATCCTCAGGATATCCTCTGTGTGTCAAGATAGAATCCGCCAGCTCTGTGTATAGAACATAGGTATTCAATATGGAATTAGTAATCTGTTAAATCCATTAGCCTGTGGTACACTGTAGAAGCGAGTTCAAAGTGTTATTAAAAGATTTATAATAGAAACGTAGACGTGATTATATCTATAGAGATTTGACATTTTGACATCCCCAATCCAGGAGATGCTACCGGTAAGGAATAGGCCGTACCATTCCCCTAAGCCTCTGACTTCTGACATCTGCTATTCTTATCTCAAATAAAAATTCATGCATGAGACCATTGCCCAACTCATCAATCATGAATGTATAATACTTTTAATACTACATACTCTGTTGTAATACATATTACAACTCTGACAATTATTATTAAAATGTAATGTATAAGAAACCTCTACTGTACAAGATATATGTTACATGTCACTTCCTGACTCTGACTGAACTAGAATTTGTTTCTAACTTGACCTGGTGGACCAATTCCTTAGTGACTGCCATCAATATCCATCCTCCCGAGCTCGTCCTCCAAGAACTTGCAAAAACAATACTGGGAGTGGGGGTTAGATCGTTGCACGATCTAAGTGCGTGGACATTTTATAAATAAATACTAAAATGGTTTTGAAAACACATGGTTCTGAAATCTAACTTATCTTAAATTTATCTTTTCTGAAAATCTCTTTTCTAAGCTGAAATCAACTCTTTCTTTCTGAAATTTTTTTCTAAAATCCGCTTTTCTGGAAATCTCTATTAAACCGCCTTTTCTAAAAACTTTATTTCCAGAAAAGTTTTCTCTGGAACTTTTCTGAAAACTGTATTTGAAAAACTGTTTCTAAAAACTAGTTTATGTCTCTAAAAACCTAACGTATGGGGTGTTACATATCGCCGTCTATAGGCACTGCATTTTTTCATATAAGTCCCGATGATGAGTCTCACATGGAGACACTACCTCTTTAAATTGTGGAAGTCGCGGGAAACAGACGTCGGAAGGGAAGAGTCAGAAATTGACACCTTGGTGGATTTAATTTGTTTGTTTAGCTTCGGTTTCGCTTGTTGGACCTCTGTTTTAAAACACATCCTTAGCCCAAACCCCCGCAAGACACACACCAAGCCCATCCATTTCACCCAAGCCCAATCCAAAAATAATTAAAACATTTAAAACATATGTCACAAATTAAATAAAATCTCTTCCTAATTTGATAAATCCCTTCCTAATTTAAATAAATCACCTACCAATTTAAAGAAATTCCCCCACAAAAAATATAAATATTCTTGCCTTAAATAATTAAATTAAATACACACATTTACTTGATTTGTTTCCTTTTCAAAGCCCATGCATAACCCTAATACACTACTATAAAAATAAGACAAAACCCTAAACTCTCTTGGCTTCTCTCATTCAACATTTACGGCAACCTCACGATAAAAAAACCACAAAGAAACCCTAGCATCCTCACGTCCCTCACACAACTCACCCCCTTCAACCAGCCGAAACCCTAAACTACTCACAGCCCTCACGTAGCCAACAACTCATTCATCTTCACAAAATCATCATAAACCTTCACTGAACTGCCCTCACCTTCACACCCACAATTGCCTTCAACCCACACCCAAACTGCTTTCTATCCACGCACAAATAACAACCAACTAACCTTCTTCAAGTCACAAAACCTGCTCCCTCACGTACCCTTTAAAACCAGCATCACACTCACGCATAAAGCCCTCTCAAAATAGCCTCAACTACGCACAAAGCAAGCCACAAATAACACCCACAACAGCCCCTAAATCAACGCCAAAGCGCCCCTCACACACTGTCTAAATCAACGCCACAAACTGCCTCACAAACTGCCTCACATTCACCTAATAAAATAGTCCACACAGCCCCTGTAACCACTGAAAATACCCCTGAAACTAGCCCCTAAAAACCTAAAAATAGCCCCTGAAAAATGCCCCTGAAACACCGAAAATAGCCCCTGAAACCAGCCCCTGAACCACCGAAAATAGAACTTGAAGCTAGCCCCTGAACACGCCTGAATACCCCTGAAATAGCCCCTAACTTTCACGCCAAACTCCTTTCCAGCAGCCCCTGAAACAGTCTCTTATTTACCTTAAAACAGTGACCAGAAAATACAACAAAAATAGCAGCAAAACGGAGTAAAAACAGCAGCTCAAACAGCGAAACAGTGAAAGGAAACGTTGAACCAGTGAACCGGAGGAATTGAGGAGCATCAACCCTTCCTACAACAGCATACCGCACTTCCAAAAGACGATTTAAGAGGTTAGACCTAAGGACACCTTCTTTATTTATTATCTTTTATTTTCATTTATTTTAGTACTTTATTTCGGATGAGTATTGTGGATTGGTACATGATGTGATTTCGGATGAACAGAATATGTGTTCTCTCTTATGGTATATCGGATGGAAACCCGAACATAAATTTCGTAGCTGAATCCGAATGGACGGTATTGTTGTTTGCACTCAGGATATAATGCCACGTACCACTTGAGAGATTCACATGTTTCGTTTCATCCAACCTTGCGTTTTAAGCATGATTTAGTCGTTAGTATGTTATTTATTTTTAAGCATGATTTAGTTGTTAGTATGTTATTACTTTCTGCATGTTACTTATTTATGCATGGTAATATAATGTGCATGGGCAAATCAAGTCGGATTAAAGGTCCTCCGTTTTGAGGGATGAAAAGCCAAAGGGCTACCTTTGCCATGACGTTTTGCCGCGCGGGACGAAGTATGTTTGATTGAATGTGAGATATGTTTAATCGGATATACGGAGTTCCACATTATTGTCTCATTCATTTTTATGCATTGTAATATAATGCGCATGGGCTAACTAGGGTGGATTAAAGGTCATCTATCCGAGGGAAATGCCTGAAGGCTACCTTTACCACGATGTTTTGCCGCGCCTTTTATTATGTCATTTACCCTTTGCACATCAGTGCTCTATTTACGCATGCATTGCATTCTAGTGCGCATGGGCTAACTAGGGTGGATTAAAGGTCCTATATTCGAGGGAAATGCCTAAAGGCTACCTTTACCAAGATGTTTTGCTGCGCCGGACGAGGTATTTTTGATTGAATGTGAGATATGTTTAATCAGACATACGAAGTCCCATATCATTGTCTTATTTATTTATATGCATTGTAATTTAATGCGTATTAGCTTATTATGTTGGTCTAAAGGTTCTCTACTTGAGGGAAGAAAAGCCTAAAAGGCTACCTTTACCATGACATTTCTCCGCGCCTTTTATTATTCTGTTATTTGCTTTATGTATGTCATCTCCTAGTTAAATCATGCATCATAGTGTAATGCGCATGGGCAAATCAAGTTGGATTAGAGGTCCTCCACCTTGAGGGATGAAAAGCCTAAAGGCTACCTTTGCCATGACGTTTTGCCGCGCCGGACGAAGTACACTCGATTGAATGTGAAATATGTTCAATCAGGCATACAAGGTCCTACATCGTGTATTTGTTTATCCATACATGTGTTCGTGTTATTTCAGATGCCATCTTGGAAATCTCGTTCGAACGTGTTTCCAAACGCTACAGGAACGTTTGCATTCTGCCTCATTCCGTTCGAATGCATTTACGAACGCTACAGGAACGTATGCATTATGTCTTATTTCCGTTCGAACACGTCTCAGAACGCTACTCGAACGCGCATGCGTTTTATTGTATCATGCATCAGGTCTCATCCAGTTCGAATGCGTTATCAAATGCTATACGAACGCGGACATTCTATTTAGCGTTCGAACGCGTTATCAAACGCTACTCGAACGCGTGCATTATGTTTACTGTTCGAACACGTTTACGAATGCTACATGAACGCGCACACACTGGATGAATTCCTTCATCATGTTTTATGCATGTTTGTTTTCTTAGTCATTTCCTTCCCCATCATATGCTTAGTTAGCTCTCTTTAATATTTATGCCTTTACCGTTATTGTTTATTTATATTTTCCGCATTTATTTATTCGATATGCTCATGAGATTGTGTGCTTGCTTTTATTATTAATGCCTTTATAGTTGTTATTAGTTACATTATTGCACTTTATTGCTTAATACGTTCATGAATTATGTATTTTGCCTTCATTTCTTTCATTTACGATTATGGGTGTGAAAACTTGCATGTTGCTTAAATTATCTGGTATGTGTTGCATGAGATTTGGTTGTACTATTGCATAAATCCTCTCATTACAAGTGGCATAAGTAAGGGACCATTCCGAACCCAACGGTTTGAGGTATTCCCTTGCGAGGGGTGAGTGCGGCCTTAAATCATTTTCCCGGTTCACACCGGGTGGCGACTCCATTTTTAGTTCTCCGGTTTAGTTCCCCCGTGGGCTATTCCATACTCCTAACCATGCAGCGAGCCTGGAACAGGGTCACCAATTTCTATGTCCTACAGTCTGGCGACTCCACTAGGGATAGAGAATTGGCCCCGAAATAATATCTTTTAGTGATTGTGATTTTTGCTTTAGTTAACTGTGTCTATTGTGGGTTGAAGGGGTTTAATCAATGGCATTATTTGAGCTAAGTAATGGTTTGGTGTCTTTCTTCATTCACTACCTTTCTATAAGGAAAATCTACAAAGGCACCTAGATAATCATTACTCGAAGCTTACTGTGATGGACTAATTTGGAGGACTTGTTGTTTATTCCTATCACCAAGGCGAAAAGAGCCTAAGAGGCTTGGGTATTTAAGAGAGTTCGCTCCACCCTCCCTCTAGGGAATCTTCAATAGGAAATCCATTTGACAGTCAGTCACATATCATAACTCATTGGCACGTACCGTAAGTTATAAAAAAGGTGCATCACTTGGTCGCTTGAACCCTTGAGTAGGGAGACCTAGTTGTGGGCAATCCTTCACCAACGAGAGCCTTTGTCTACACTCCCGCAAACCCACACGTAGACCATAGTTGTATGACCAATAGAAACTATTTCCTTGTGCTTGTGTTTAGGGACCATCATCATCTGGATTCAGATGGACTTCTTGTCAGAAATGCGAACTTGTTGGGCCATTTAAACTCGGATGAGTTTGTATCTTATGACAATTGGGCTAAAAGTTTCTAAAATACCGATTGGCCACTCTGTTGAAATTGTTTCTTTATGCTTATGCTTAGGACCATCATTATTTGGATTTAGTTGGACTTCTTGTCAGAAATGCGAACTTGTTGGGCCATTTAAACTGGGATGAGTTCGTATCTTATGAAAATTGGGCTCAAAGTTTCTAAAATACCGATGGGCCATCCTGTGTTTGTGTCCCTTATCATTTGAAGTTGTTTAGCTATGTTATCGCAAAGTTGTAAACCTGTTGGGCCTTTTCAACTGGGACAAGTTTGTACCTTGCAATAATGTGATTGAAGCTTTAAAATGACAAGAGGCCGACTTATATATTCCATGCATTGCACGCATACATGCTGACTGAGAATTTTAAAAGACACGATATATTCTCGTTGGGTTAGGAAAGAGGGAAGACTTATCAAAAGGCAGATAGCAAACATGAGTGAATTAGAGAACGAGGTATCCCGTATGGATCAGTTAGAGACAAATCTCACCAAGGTTACTGAACAGTTGCATGCCTTGACTACTGCTATGGGTAATATGGCTGTGCCCCGTGCTGGGGGAAACTCTGAGAATGTGAGGCTTGAGGACCCTCTAAACAGATTGAGTGATGATATCCCTGTCTTTGATGATGACATGGCTGAGTATGAAGCATGCGCCTTTGGACTGACGACACTGATAGCCTTGAGAGCTAAAAATGTAGAAGTCTACGGAGACTCGATGTTGGTGGTCCGACAGATGCATGGAGAATGGGAATTGAAGGAATAACGGTTGAAACTCTACTTATTCCACCTCAAGAGTCTGGCACATGCCCTCCCCGATTGCAAATTTCAGCACTTGCCACTAGAAGAGAACCAAATGGCAGACGCGTTAGCTACACTAGCCACAACTTTGGAAAATCCAGAGAAATTGGCGATGAGACCTCTAGTGTTGACAACGGTAAGCAGACCTATCTAAGAGATAGAAAGAATCTTGGAAGTAGAAGTCGACGATGGGAAACCGTGGTACTATGATATTCAACGATACTTAGAACACGGGGAATTCCCGAAAAAAGCAAGCAGAAAAGACAAGATAGCCATTCAGAAGTGGCTTCTCAATATGTGAGTTTGAAGGGAGAATTATACAAAAGACAAGCGAATGACATTCAGCTGAAGTGTTTAAGAAAAAAAGAAGCTCGAAAGGCAATGGAAACAGTACTATCGGTGGAAGTTGAGATACAGTCCATGAGGGTATTAGCAGAAGCAGAGTTACCTGAACAAGAATGGGCCTCGCAGAGATTTGAACAGTTGGTATTGCTCGATAAGAAGAGAATGAAGTCCTTGCATCACATGCAGATATACCAGAAGAGGTTGGCTCCAGCATTCAATAAGAAGGTGCATCCTACAAAAATCAGAAATGGTGATCTGGTGCTTAAGCAGTTGAAGCCGTCGACGACAGACCCGAGAGGAAAGTTCAGACCCAATTGGAAATGACCCTACATAGTCCAGAAAGTAATGGGAAACGGGGCAGTGAGACTGTCAGACTTGGAAGGGAATGAGTTCACCGAGCCGATCAACGTGGATAGATTGAAGCAGTATTTTGCCTGAGGAAAATAAGACCGAGCAGTCACCGGTAGAAGACCTAACCCAACGGAATAGGAAACTCATTCATGTATGCATGCATACACGTAACGTACTTGTAATTTTTGTGTTTGTTCTGTGTTTGCAGGTTTTAGACAAAAAAGAACTGCACAATCACCAGAAGAGAACCGGCAGGAGGGAACTATAAGCAGACCTAGAGAGCGATCAGAGACATGCGTAGACACATGGCGCCAAGGAGCATAATGAGGGTCTAACCCATCAGGAACATGTAATACCTCCACACATGCATACATACACATCGCATACACGCTTTTTTATTTTGTTGTTTTGTTTATGTTCACAGGTCTCGAAGAAAAGAAGGAAAAGCGGCAAAATACAAGCAATTTGAGAGCAACAAAACAGTATCAACAGTTTTCAGAAATGGATCCCCAGGGTTGAGGCCCACACATAATCATCAGTTTTGGGAATGAACCCTCAGGGTTGAGGCCCGCGCTACCATCAGTTTTCGAGAATGAATCCCATGGGGTGAAGCCCACATTATTAGTGGTTGAAGAATTCCAGTGAAGTGAAAAAAAAAAGAGAAGTCTTTGATGGTTAGGCATATGTTCGGTGATGATATTGTTTGCTGTAGGGAGAAACCTTAGAAACGATAAGTGCGAGATGTGCTCTCATCCGGTATTCTAAATAGTTGATCTCAGCTAGACTCGCGAGCACTTGATCACGGGATCTCAGTGGTGGAAGCCTGAGTAGTCTGCAAGATGACTTGTTGAAGAGATGATGGATCAGTGAATGACTGTTTGCCTAGATGTCCATCCTGGTTTACTTATGCTATGATATATGATATGGTTGGAAACAAAGAAAAAGTCTCTGAAAAGAAAAGAAAAAATAGACCGCCTATAACCGATAAGCGTGAAGCTACCCATGGGTGAGTATTAGGACCACCATGAGGAGAAACGCTACCTTAAAGGGTAGGTGTGTCGAAAAAAAGAAAAAGAAAATTCAAAATGAAGAGAAAGAGACAAGAGAAAAAAAACCATATCATGTTGAGTACGATGAAGTAATCACAGAGTGTGATCACGACATCTAGGTTGGTTAGACCCACTGATCTGATTCCCTGAGACAAAATCATCGAGTTGGCTTACTTAAGGATTAAGCTGCGAAAGAGCCTTGGCACACAGACACTAGGAGTCTAGTTCAGATCACTCATTCAGACCAGCGGATCTAAGTGTATTAAGTACTTTGAAGGTTCTCTGGTTTCGAAGCAAAGCATCCGTTGAGGATGAAAATATGTTTAGCTATCAGGATTATCTCATGAGAGGCAGTACGGTATGTTGGAATGAACCATAACATCACTAGTATCAGTTTTAGGGATGAGTCCCAGGGTCGTGACCCACATCAGTAGCAGTTTTGGGATGTGTCCCAGGGTCGAGGCCCACACATCAGTAGCAGTTTTGGGATGCGTCCCAGGGTCGAGGCCCACACATATCATCAGCAATTTTGGGGATGAGTCCCACGTTCGAGGTCCACATCAGTATCAGCTTTGGGGCGAGGCCCACATCAGCATCAGTTTATGGGCGAGGCCCACATCCGCGTTAGTTTGGGGGCAAGGCCCATATCAGTATCAGTCTATGGGACGAGGCCCACATCAGTATGAGTTTGGGGATGAGTCTCAGGGTCGAGGCCCACATCAGCATCAGTTTTGGGGATGAGTCCCAGGGAAGAGGCACACATCAGCATCAGTTTTAAGGATGAGTCCCAGGGTCGTGACCCACATCATCAGCAGTTTTGGGGATGCGTCCCAGGGTCGTGACCCACATTATCAGCAATTTTGGGGATGCGTCCTAGGGTCGTGACCCACATCAGGATCAGTTTTAGGGATGAGTCCTGGGGGCGAGGCCCACATCAGCATCAGTTTTGGGATGCGTCCTAGGGTCATGACCCACATTGTCAGCGGTATTGGGATACGTCCTAGGGTCGAGGCCCCCGTTGTCGGTTGCAGTTATTGGGATGTGTCCCAGAGTCGATAGCCCCCTACATCATCAGTTTTGGGATGCGTCCCAGGGTCATGACCCACATTGTCAGCGGTATTGGGATGCGTCCTAGGGTCGAGGCCCCCGTTGTCGGTTGTAGTTCCGGGATGCGTCTCAAGGTCAAGGCCCCCTACACCATCAGTTTGGGGGATGCGTCCCAGGGTCGTGACCCACATTGTCAGCGGTATTGGGATGTGTCCCAGGGTCGAGGCCCCCGTTGTCCGTTACAGTTATTGGGATACGTCCCAGTGTCGAGGACCCATTGTATCAGCAGTGGTAGTTCTGGGATGCGTCCCAGGGTCGAGCACTCACTACATCATCGATTGCAGTTAATAAGATGCGTCCCAAGGGGAAGGCCCGCTGCATCATCAACTCTGTTCGGAGTAGCAAGCAAGTCAGGTGGCAGCTGGCGAGCCAGGTAAGTAAAAATGCATTGCATAACTTTGATATGATTGTCATTGTCACACACTACACAAGTCCCATCAAAGTGGGGGCGACTGTAGGCACTGCATTTTTGCATATAAGTCCTGATAATGAGTCTCACATGGAGATACAATGCCACGTACCACTTGAGAGATTCACATGTTTCTTTTATCCAACCTTGCGTTTTAAGCATGATTTAGTCATTAGTATGTTATTACTTTCTGCATGTTACTTATTTATGCATGGTAATGTAATGCGCATGGGCAAATCAAGTCAGATTAAAGGTCCTCCGTTTTGAGGGATGAAAAGCCAAAGGGCTACCTTTGCCATGACATTTTGCCGCGCGGGACGAAGTATGTTTGATTGAATGTGAGATATGTTTAATCGAATATATGGAGTTCCACATTATTATCTCATTCATTTGTATGCATTGTAATATAATGCGCATGGGCTAACTAGGGTGGATTAAAGGTCCTCTATTCGAGGGAAATGCCTGAAGGCTACCTTGACCACGATGTTTTGCCGCGCCTTTTATTATGTCATTTACCCTTTGCATATCAGTCCTCTATTTACGCATGCATTGCATTCTAGTGCGCATGGGCTAACTAGGGTGGATTAAAGGTCCTTTATTCGAGGGAAATGCCGAAAGGCTACCTTTACCATGATGTTTTGCCGCGCCGGACGAGGTATGTTTGATTGAATGTAAGATATGTTTAATTGGACATACGAAGTCCCATATCATTGTCTTATTTATTTATATGCATTGTAATCTAACGCGCATGGGCTTATTATGCATCATAGTGTAATGCGCATGGGCAAATCAAGTTGGATTAGAGGTCATCCACCTTGAGGGATGAAAAGCCTAAAGGCTACCTTTGCCACGACGTTTTGCCGCGCCGGACGAAGTACACTCGATTGAATGTGAAATATGTTCAATCGTGCATACGAGGTCTTACATCATGTATTTTTTTATCCATACATGTGTTCGTGTCATTTCAGATGCCATTTTGGCAATCTCGTTCGAACGCAATTCCAAACGCTACATGAACGTATGCATCCTGCCTCATTCTGTTCGAACGCGTTTACGAACGCTACACGAACTTATGCATTCTATCTTATTTCCGTTCGAACACGTCTCAGAATGCTACTCGAACGCGCATGCATTTTATTATATCATGCATCAGGTCTCATCCCGTTCGAATGCGTTATTAAACGCTATACGAACGCGGACATTCTGTTTATCGTTCGAACGCGTTATCAAACGCTACTCGAACGCTTGCATTTTGTTTACCGTTCGAACGCGTTTAGGAACGCTACACGAACGCGCATACACTGGATAGATTCCTTCATCATGTTTCATGCATGTTTGTTTCCTTTGTCATTTCCTTCCCCATCATATGCTTAGTTAGCTCTCTTTAATATTTATGCCTTTACCGTTATTGTTTATTTATATTTTCTGCATTTATTTATTTGATATGCTCACGAGATTGTGTGCTCGCTTTTATTATTAATACCTTTATAGTTGTTATTAGTTACATTATGGCACTTTATTGCTTAATACGTTCATGAATTATGTATTTTGCCTTCATTTCTTTCATTTACGATTATGGGTGTGCAAACTTGCATGTTGCTTAAATTATCTGGTACGTGTTGTATGAGATTTGGTTGTACTATTGCATAAATCCTCTCATTACAAGTGGCATAAGTAAGGAACCATTATGAACCCAATGGTTTGAGGTATTCCCTTGCGAGGGGTGAGTGCGGCCTTAAATCATTTTCCCAGTTCACACCGGGTGGCGACTCCATTTTTAGTTCTTCGGTTTAGTTCCTCCGTGGGCTATTCCGTACTCCCAACCAGGCCGTGAGCCTGGAGCAGCGTCGAAGATTTCTGTATCCTACACCGTCCCCCCATCGCCTAACTAGAGCCAGGAATGCAAATCTATGACTTTGGGGCATTATGTATCGCCATCCCCCAAAGCATGCCACTTCTGCCCCTGAAACTAGTGGTCTTGGGGCATTACTTATCGCCGTCGCCCTAAGCCACTGAACTAGAACTGGGGGTACGGATCTATGCTACCCTCCAAGATCTGAAACTAGGATCTAGGGGCATCTGTCATATCTAGTCCTGAACTAGGATCTAGGGGCGTTACATATCGCAATCCCCCCAGTCCTCTACATGTGCACATGTTCTCTCAGTCAATTCCATATTTGTGATATGTTACATACTGAGGTGGGTTTTTCCCCATGCCTTAAAAATCATAAATCTCACGCTTTTAAAATATTTTTTCAAAAACATTTCTTAAAACATACTCTTTCACGAAATAACTATGATAAATTGGCTAACGCCCTAAGTGTTACTGTTCCTAGAACATGCCAAGGATCTCTAAGATGATTTGTTGTGTAAATAATCAAAGACAAGTTGCAGAAAAACTCACTTTGATCGGATGAGATTCAAAAATTTTTCTTTGTATTTGTTGAAGCTCCAATCTTTGTAGAGTGTTTCCAACACTTGGGTGAGTTTCCTTATCACCTTAATCAACTCCTTCAAGTGCTAGCTTGCTTGAATTTTGCAACAAAATTCCAAGAAATGGAGAGGGAGTGCTCGACAATTGCATGGAGAAGAAAGAAGAATAGTTTTGGTTTTTGATATTTTGTTTCTAAAAAATTACCAAAAAACATTTTCCAAAAAGTGTATATACTTATTTCTAAAGCAAAAGTCAAAGTGTGTAATACAAGTTTCCAAAAAAAATCCACCAACAACTTTTATCACCAAAAATGTGACTTATGATGTAAGTTGGTGGGCCTCACTTTAAATTCAAAATTCAAGTGGGCTTGCTCAACACACTTCGAGCTCGGATTCATTTAATTCGATTAAACGAATTTTCCAACGCGACGTAATTAAATCCAATTTAATTAAATAATAATGCATCGTAAAATTATTACGAAAGTCGCTTACGAATTAATCCCAAAATAATCCGTTCAGACGAATTAAAATCCAATTTTAATTCCGCATTTAAATCCAATTTCAATTAATATATCTAATATATTATTTTAGCCCAATTAATTAAATAGTTAAATCTAATTTCACTATTAAATTCATTTCACCGATTAATTCCAAATTAATTGCGTTCTATCTTCTCGACGAATTTAATCCCCGATAAATTCTCGACGCAATTAATCCCAGATTAATTCTTTTTCTGATAATTAATTCCCAGATTAATTATTGTCGTGATTAATCCCAGATTAATTTTGTTCGAGTCAAATGTCATCGGTGAATCTTTGGGAAGCGACCCAAGAGATCCCTGGAAATGTTGGCAGTAAATTCGGTTGTCGGACTATCCGAACACGTGCGTACCCAGTACCACATTCTTACCAATTTACAAGACATGGTTGGCTTCTAGTAAAACACCGTGCCTACCCAATTCTCCTGAAATATTATTTAAAGGAATATATAATCTTTATCAGGCATAGTATACTAAGTATTGCGTATTACCATCCAGTATCGGATGCCACATGTTAGGCCTAGGGCTAGAATTGTGTCTGCCCGTACGAAGCATATATCGGATCACTTGCAACTAGTCTCTATAATTGGATAATTATGACCTATTCATATTATCCCGATGACTGTAGAACTTAAGAGTACTAGTTCTGTATCCTACGTGATCATTATCTCCATATGACTGAAGTGATACTTCCATCTTGACATCACACCCAATACACTACGATTCTCAATATACCCAGAATAGGCGTACACAGAACCTGTTAAAGCCTCGGACGACCAAAACCAAAGCGTACTGATTGTCGCAAGTATTAACGATGTAAGTCTCAGGTTAAGACCAAATACACCTACCATGATTCGGATTCCCATTGACACATAGTCATACTACCAATGGGATTCCGATGGGTCTATCCAGAGCGAAGCTGTTCCCATACCATCGGAAAACAAAACCTCCTATCACACTTGCATAAGTATCCAATACTTAAATATATGAGAACTATGCCGTTAAAATTCCATAAAGCGCACAAGTGCAATACTAGCCTATTCCGCATATCGATGTCCAGTCTCAATAATACTATGACTAGAGATATTTAATGATTAAACCTTTCGTGGATTAATATTGTCTCATATCTTATTAATCCGATACTAATCATATGGACTTTTATCATTTATATATCCAAGTAATCTAATTTTAAAATGACAAAAGAGCAATTTCCTTTGTCACATAGTTAATTTTGTACAAGAACACCATGTTCTTTACAAAATAGTGATGCTATGGGTCATAATTGTCCAATAATCTCCCACTTGGCCGATAACCAATCACTCAAGTATCCAACACCTGAACTATGTATGGGTCGCTCATGCTTATGCTGAGATATCGCTTTCACCAGCGGATTTACAAGGTTATCATCTGATGCGATTTATTAGATCATCACATCGCCACGATGTATGATCTCACGAATCAGATAAAACCATATAAGTACATACTTGGATCAATGATGAGACCATAATTCTTTATCCTGTGCTGTAGCCTAGCTTAGCTACTAACAGAACTACTTTATAATCTAATTAGGAATTTTATAGATCCAAAATGCTTCTTTTGCTGCCTCAGCTGCAGCAATATAATCCACTTTTGTTGAATCGGCAACAGTATCTTGCTTGGAAGATTTCCAGCTCACTGTTCCGTTGTTCAAACAAAATATGTACCCCGATTCTGACTTAAAGTCGTCTTCATCGGTTTGGAGACTTGCAACGGTGAACCCAGTTACCTCAAGTTCTCATTCTCCATAAATTAAGAAAGCATCCTTAGTTCGTTTAAGATACTCAAGGATGTTCTTTACATCAATCGAGTGACCATCACCTGGATCGGCCTGATTGTGACTCTATATGCTCAAAGCATATGAGACACCAGGTCGTGTACATGTTTGTCACAGTACGAGTTCTCGGAGAGTGCCAACAACTTTTAAATTTATCCCAGCAGATCCTTATTCCTAGAATAAAGGTTGCATCTCCCAAGTATTCCATGGAGAATTTTAATGAAATCCAAACTTTCACCGATTGTTAACATTGGAATGTTATTTCCAAGAAATAATACATCATCAATCTATAGGACATCCAATGTCAGTACGCTACCACTAACCTTCTTATATACACAAGAATCACATTCATTTTGAATGAAACCATATTGTAATTTGATCTCATCAAAACCTTGGTTCCAAGAACACAATGCTTGCTTCAATCCATAAATGGATCGAATTAACTTGCAAACCTTGTTTGCATGTTTTGGTAGGACAAAACCGCCAGGGTGTTGTATAAAACATTCTCCAAAAGGTTTCCCTAAAGGAAAGCGGTTTTGACGACCATTTGCCATATTTCATTATGAAATATGCAGCAATAGCAAGCATTATCCGAATGGATTTAATCATTGCAACAGGTAAAAAGTTTCATCGTAATCGACATCATGTTGATGACGATACCCTTTCACTACAAGTCTAGCTTTGTACGTTTGTATGTTGCCACCCATGTTTGTCTTCACCATGAAAACCCATCTGTTACCAATACGCACAATGCCTAATGGTATATCAACCAGTGTCCAAACTTGGTTGGTATACATGGAATCCATTTCGGACTTCATGGCACTTTGCCATATAGCGGAGTCGATACCTTGTATCGATACCTCATACGTAGTCGGCTCGTTATCCTCAACAAGATTAATATCTTTATAAGGTGAGATCAGAAACCCATACCTCTAAGGTTATTTTCTGACTCTCTCCGACCTACGCGATTCTTGTGTATTAGAAGATTGTGAAACAGTCTCATCCCTGATGAACTGTTCGTGTTCCGTGAGGGGATCCGTGCCAGGAATAGTATTACTCCGATTTTCATCGAGTTTTACTTTCCTCCCACTTACCACTGCATTTAGGAATTACTTTAAGGAAAATCGCATGGAGAGCAACAAATATCATTGTTCTCTTGTGAGTGGTGGAATTGGTTTCCCTAGGATAACCAATTACAAATAGACACTTATCCGATTTGGGTTCTAGTTTGGTATTATCAAAACATATGCCCAACATTCCCAAATCTTCAGGAATTAGAAACCCAGTTTCTTTCCTGTCCATATTTCATATGGAGTCTGTCCAATAGACTTTGTCAGAACCTTATTCAAAATAAGTATTGCATTGTTCAATGCGTATCCCGTGAAGGAAATTGGTAGCTCAGTGTGACTCATCATTAACCTTACCATGTCCAACAAAGTTCAGTTTTTCCGTACGGACACACCACTCGATTGAGGTGTTCCGGGAGGAGTCCACTGTGAAAGAATACCATACTCTTTCAAGTAATCGAGAAACTTATTGCTTAAGTATTTTTCCACCACGGTCCAACCGTGATGTTTTAATACTTTTACCGGTCTGGTTTTCTAATTCGTGTCGAAACTCTTTGAATTTATCAAAAGTTTCTGATTAGTGTTTCATAAGATACACATAACCATAATGTGATGCAACATCCGTAAAGGTTATAAAGTATTCATATCCACTTCTAGCCTAGCTAGACGTGAGCCCACATACATCACCATGAACGAGGGCTAACAGATCGGTGGCACGTACACTTTTACCATGTAAAAGGTATTTTAGGCACTCTGCCTAATAAACAAGATTCGAAGACATCATTTGAATTAGGATCAAATCCGTCCAAGTATCCACTCTTCGAAAGTGTGGATATACGACTCTTGTCAACAATGCCACAAATAAGTCTCACATGATTTACTCAGTTTGAGCTTTTTGTTTGTCATGTTATATGTTTGAGATTAATTTATATTCGAAATATAAATATTGTTATTCACATCTAATGTGTATATTTCAATATCATCTTTATAAACAAAACACCCAGTATTCTGGAACATAAAGGTATACCCGCAACGAGTTAAACTAGATATAGAGATAATATTTCTAGTCAAACTAGGTACATTATAACAGTTTCCTAATTTAAGTACATGCCCAAAGGGCAGTTCCAAAACTTAGGTTCCCACAGCCAAAACAGCGACTCTCGTCCATGATCCAACTAATAGGTCGATCTCATCTGAAGCCAGTCTCCTGCTAATCAGTATATCCCGCACATTAGTACATATGTATGTACTACATCTAGTATCAAAATCTAATTTTAAAACTAGCAGTGGACATGTTTATAACAAACACATCTGAAGTTGAAGCCTTGCCTGCCTTCACTTCCTTCATGTCTGCCTTGTCCAAATTGCTGTCACGCTTCCAGTGACCCCGTTTGTCACAGTTTAGGCAGACATCTTGGGATATGTCATTTGTCTTCCCAGAAGACTGTGATGATTTTGCCTTTGCTCTTTTTCTTCACATCCCTAGAATCCTTCAGCAAGCCTTGGCATTCTGGGATGTCGAAATAAGATGCGCCTTACGCTTCTTGCCCTTCAGAAGCTCTGCTCTACCTCATTGAGCATAGCCATTAACTCTCCAAGATTTTTCTCTTGGTTCAAGATTAACCCGCCCCAGCATTCAGGCAGAGACTATAAGATCAAATCTATGGAAGTCTCGGCCTCGTAGGTAATGCCCAGCTAACCTTAGTTGTTCGATGTCAGCAATCATCTGTGACACCTAGTGCTCGACAGATGTACCCTCTGACATACGTGAGCGAAAGAGCTTCTTTTACAATTCATACTTCAGAGATCTAAGATTAGATCTGTGAAGATCCTTCAATTTCAATATCATAATATATGATCCAATCCTTTGTTCTGACGATGATATTAAGGTGTCATTGCAGCAAGCATGAATGATTGAGCACTAAAGTTATCATCACGATGAGTCTTCCAAAGCTCATGTTCTACTATTTGCTCAACTCTGGGCTCAGGCCCAAGAGGTTTCTCTATCCAATAGAGTAACTTCTCAACTCCAGGACTATCCTGAGATTCATTTCCCAATCTGGAAAATTTACGCCGTTAAAGACATTATCGCCCATGATGATGTCCCTAACACTAATCTTTCCAGCCATCTCGATTGCAATAGTCCAACTATTCAATCAACGATTTTGGGTACACTCAAAATGTAATGATTACTATAGTCCAACTATATAATCAACTATAAGTGGAGTAGTGTGTTGTACAATCTAACTATTTAAAGAAAGCAATATTCAATATTAGTGCAACTAATATATTTATAACAACGATAAATTAAAATAAAAGAGCGCGTATTGGCAAGTATTTAAACAAAATTGTAAATTTAATACTTGCCTCCCACTATTTTTTGGCGAGTCTCTAACCCTCTGTGGAGTACTCGGGAAACCTAGTTTCCTAGTGGGCTAGGATCCCGTTAAATAACACACAACTTTGACTTTGGCCAACAAGTTGTATGAAACTTAACTAGGTAGATCTCTAAGATCAATTGGATCCCATCCAATTCCTTGATCCAGTAGGTGGACCTCCAAGTCCGAAACATATATCCAATATATGTAAATATATCCAATATATTTCCTAACCTATTTCCTCTGAATCAACTAAGCCTTGGCTTTGGATCAACAAGCTTAATGATTCCAGATAAGCGGGACCCATTGACAGTGGGAAAGTTTCGTAATCCACGTCGATGAACTAGAGGTGACCTTGACTTTGGCCAACAAGTCACAACCGCCCAAGGCATGTGATATAGAATAAAGCTTTCGTGGTTCAAACACATCCGCGTTGTCGGTCTATCCGAACACGTGCGTACCCAGTACCACTTTCTTACCGATTTACAAGACATGGTTGGCTTCTAGCAAAACACCGTGCCTACCCAATTCTCCTGAAATATTATTTAAAGGAATATATAATCTCTATCAGGCATAGTATGCTAAGTATTGCGTATTACCATCCAGTATCGGATGCCACATGTTAGGCCTAGGGCTGGAATTGTGTCTGCCCGTACGAAGCATATATCGGATCACTTGCAACTAGTCTCTATAATTGGATAATTATGACCTATTCATATTATCCCGATGACTGTAGTACTTAAGAGTACTAGTTCCGTATCCTACGTGATCATTATCTCCATATGACTGGAGTGATACTTCCATCTTGACAACACACCCAATACACTACGATTCTCAATATACCCAGAATAGGCGTACACAGAACCTGTTAAAGACTCGGACGACCAAAACCAAAGCGTACTGATTGTTGCAAGTATTAGCGATGCAAGTCTCAGGTTAAGACCAAATACACCTACCCTGATTCGGATTCCCATTGACACATAGTCATACTACCAATGGGATTCCGATGGGTCTATCCAGAGCGAAGCTGTTCCCATACCATCGGCAAACAAAACCTCCTATCACACTTGCATAAGTATCCAATACTTAAATATATGAGAACTATGCCGTTAAGCTTCTATAAAGCGCACAAGTGCAATACTAGCCTATTCCGCATTATCGATGTCCAGTCTCGATAATACTACGACTAGGGATATTTAATGATTAAACTTTTTGTGTATTAATATTTTTGTAGACAACAGAACTTGACGACGCTGTTCTAGACTCGTGGCCTAGTTGGTAGTACGAAATAACATGGAGTCGCCACCCGGTGTGAACCGGGACAAATATTTAAGGCCGCACTCACCCCTCGCAATGGAAGACCTCAAACCGTTGGGTTCGGAATGGTCTCTTACTTATGCCACTTGTAATGATGTGATTTGTGCAATAAACTAACCGAATCTACTCAACATATATGCTCAAAGGTAATCTACGTCTAGTATGCATTCATCAAAATAACTCATAATCTAAGTTTGCATGCGTGAAAATAAGTCTTTAAACGGCAAACACATAGAATCACACAATGAGCACATTGAACCATTAAACCAAAATAAACAAATAACTATTTAAACATAACCATAAACTAAACAAAATATCATGCATAAAAATAACATTATCATGCTTTGACAATAAATAATAAACTAGGCTAAATCATGCTTTAAATAATATATAAATAACCTACAAACTACAACATGCTCAAATACAAATTTGGATGAGACGAGATATGTGTATCTTAAGGGGTATGTGGCGTTGTATCCCGAGTGCAGACCGCAATACCGTCTATTTGGAATCGGCTACGGAATTTACGTCCGGGTTTCCATCTGATATACCACAAAAGGGAACACACATCCCGCTCATCCAACAATCACATCATGCCTCAAACGACTCTCATGCGATAATATATTAAAAGAAATAAGAATAAACGAAAGATAATAAATAAAAAGGTGCCCTCAGGTCTAACCTTTTTTGTCGTTCCTCGAAAGCGCGTTACACGGCCGTCGGAAGGATTGATACTCCGCAACTTTTCTGGTTCACTAATCCAACGATTTTCCTCACGGTTTCACTGCTCGGGTTGTTGTTTTCACTCCGTTTCTCTACTGTTTTTGTTATATTTTCTGGTCACTGTTTTAAGGCAAATCGGGGACTGTTTTGGCGGTTTTGGAGGTGTGTTAGGGGGCAGTTTTCGTCACTGTTTGGGGCAGTTTTCGGATGATTTTTCAGTGCAGTTTCTGAACAATTCAGGGTCCAAGGTGTGGCAGTTTTGGGTCCAAGGTGCGGCAGTTTTGGAGGGGGCTGTTAAAGGTCTTGGTCTTCAGCTCGTGTGAAGGCAGTGGGTGTTGTTGCGTAAAAGGCAGCTGGCCTGTTCGTGGGGCAAAGGCTGAGTGGTTGGCGAGAGAGTGAGGGCTGTTGAGTGTGTGCGTAAGGTAGGTTTTGTGAGGGGGCAGGTCAGTGGGCTAGGTGTTGGCAGTTTGTGATGAGGTGGCGTGGTGGTGTGAAGCAATATGGCAGGTTGTGTAATGTGTGAAAGGCTTATGCGTGGCAAGGGGCGTGAGGGGCAAAGTTTGCTCGGCAATTTGTTTTATTGTCAGTGGAGGCTGTGTGATGCGCTAAGGGCTGTGTGTGCAATTTGTGCGTGGCTGTGTGGCAAGGCGTGAGAGGTTTGATGAAGGCAATGTGAGTCGAATTTGTGTATGAATGGGCTTAGAATATTATGGTTGATTTTGTGATAATGAGCCAGGATTGATAAATGGGGTGAAGGTCTCTTTTTGTAGGCAAGGGATGGAAGCTTACCTTATTTAAGAAGGAGAATGATTTTGTGTTTTAATTGGATATCTTTTTAACTAGTATGTGATAAGGGAAATCTTTTAATTAAGGGAAGTGATTTGATTTATTCTTTTTAGTTAAGGATATGATTTATTTAAATTGGTAGGTGATTTAATTGAATTAGGAATTTACTTTAATTTAATTTTAATTTGTGTTAATTTTAATTTAGGAAGGTGATTTAATTTAATTTAATTTAAGTTTAATTTAATCGATTTTAATTTAATTTGTGACATGTATTTTAAATGTTTTAATTTGTTTTAATTTAATTAGTGGGATGTGTTTTAAATGTTTTAATTATTTTTTTTGATGTGATTTAATGGGTTTGGTGTGTTTTAAAACAGAGGTCAAACAAACGAACCCGAAGCGAAACAAGCGAGTTAAATCTGACAAAATACTAATTCCCAATTTTACCCTTCCAACGTCCGTTTCCCGCGGCTTTCACAACTAAAGAGGTAGTGTCTCCATACGAGACTCATCATCGGGCTGATATGCAAAAATGCAATGCCTACAATTATCTCATATCTTATTAATCTGGTACTAATCATATGAACTTTTATCATTTATATATCCAAGTAATCTAATTATAAAATGACAAAAGAGCAATTTCCTTTGTCATATAGTTAATTTTGTTCAAGAACACCATGTTCTTTACAAAATAGTGATGCTATTGGTCATAATTGTCCAACAATAATTGCGTAAAAATAAGTCTGATATGAAAAATACGAAATGGAAATCACGTAAGAAGGAAAACGTCCACTCACTGGTTTAGAATCTGAATGGCACTGATTACTCTACCAAAGAAAATTATGGTTCCTGCAATGATCTACATTTGATAAACTAGATTAGGAATGGACTAAGAAATGTACTACAAAATCAGGCTAAATTTACTTATTTATGTTGTTGTATCACTCCGATAGGTATCATACTTATATCAAAATGTAATATATATATATATATATATGAGACCTTTAAGGTGGTCTCTAACATTTTAGGGTGAACTCGAACTAGTTTAACACTGATTTGGGGAAGTTCGGGTCTTCGTGTCGCGACGCAAGGTATTAGGCTCCGCGATGCTCTTAATTCCAAAAATGAATTGCCTGAAATTTTCCAATGCACGTCACGACGCAAGTCCTTACGTGTCACGGCGCGTTCATTCTAGAAGCAATTCTGCACATATTTCCCAGTACGTGTTGCGACGCAACATGCTTAGCGACGTGACGCGAGGCCAAAATTATAGGTTTATCTCAACTTCTCCATGTCTAATTGCTCAATATACTTCCATACTAAAACTTTTACACAAAAACTCTATAATCCTCCATATTCACCCATCCTATAACATCATCAAAGCAACCCTTAAATCTCTTAAATCTCAATCTATTCAAAATTTAAGTTTTTCATAAACTTTAACAATTTCTTAATACAATTAGTTTTATTGTTTACTTAAATATAACCCTTATCATACCAATAACTCTAACATAGTATTAATTAATCAAAATCCCACAATCCATAATTTGGGTCCAGGGTTCTTGCCTCATTTCCTTGATTTCCACCAATCTCCTAAGTCTTTAATGGTTTGCCAAGCCATTTTTCTCATTTATTTCTTTTTCCATCTTCTCTCTTTCTTCTTCTTCTTCTTTCTCTCTTCCTCTCTTCTACATTTTTCTTCTTATTTTTCTTTTCTAATTTTGTGAAATTGTGAATAGTGTTCCCCTAATCTACTGGGGGTTATTTGAAATTTGGATTAATGAGGAAAAGTGTCCGTGACACTATTCATCTAGATTTTCGACTTTGGAAATATTTTCAACATGGAAGTTGTAGGTCTTGATTCCAGCTTTTTGGAGATATAAATGTCATAAAAATTGGAGTTTGTATGAGACAGTTACGGCCCAAATAGCATGGGCTATCCAGAGTGGAACATTATACAGTTTCGTATCGAAATTTTGAGGAATTCACCGATTGTCCCCAAAGTCATTCCATGAATGTATATGTGCTCAAACATAATTTATATTATGTAAGACTCATCTTACGATGAAATAATAGCTGGGAGTTCCGGTCGTTATAAATTATCCCCCCTTATATAGGATTCGTCCTCGAATCCTTTATGAGGCTTAACTCATATATTTGTCCTGATCGAGGAGATATATGTGTTTCTGATTATCCTTATCTTTCTTAAATTTCTTTCTGATCTTTTGATTGAGATATTAATACTAAAACCTTTGAAAATCTCATGTCATACTTGTGCATACTACTCCAAAGTTCATGGGTCTTAATGAATAATATCTTATCCTCTACTCAATACTCTACATTATCATCATACTACCACTATCTCTAAGCATCACATTGACTTTATTTTTAAACCTTCCAACTATATTCAACATTCTTTATCTCTATCTCTCTACATGAGTTATCATTCCCAAAATTGTACTATATTCGTAGTCTTTCCTCTTATTTATCTTAGATCCATTCTGATTTTGAAAACCCCTTAATACCTCTTACCATGACAACAATAACTTTTAATATCCTTAGGAACTTTTGTTACTTTTCATGTTTAAAGTATTCCCATTGTACTTTATGTTCTAGCTAATAACCTTCATTTTCCCTTGAACTGCATATACTTCAAGTTCTCAGCTATTCTATTTGAATGACTTTACCAGTTGCGCCTTATCTTAACTTTACTTATTTTATCTTAACCAATTATTTGACCTCTCAGTTTTCCACCTTACTAAATCTTCTTTACTTATAAGCTTCATATTTCGAGTTCTCACATTTACGACTATCTCTGTGTTTTGGACTTTATGACTATAACTATACATGGCAAAAAAGCTCGGGCCCGGCCCGGGGTAGAAAATCTCGGGCCCGGCCCGGGCTTAAAATAAAAAATTAAATATTTTAATTTATAATATATATATATTTATATAATAAATTTTTTATATTTATATTTTTTTATAATAAAAAATTCGGGCCCCAGCTTAAAAAAAATAATTAAATATTTTTATTTATAATATATATATATTTATATAAAAAAAATTTATAATTAAAAAATCGGGCCCGGGCCGAGCCCGGGCCAAATTATTTTTGGCCGGGCTCGACCGGGCTTATCAGAGCCCGGCCCGTTGCCATCCCTAACTATAACTAACCTCTCCAAATACTCTTGCCGTCCCCTAATGTTTCTCATATTTAAAATGTTATATCAGGGTAGTTCTCCTCTCGGTTGACTAAAGGATTTAGAACAAAGTATTGATACTAAGTCTAACCCTGTGTACCTTTATGCTAAAATTATATTATTTACTATTAATATTGGCTCTGCTCAAACTATTCTAATTTATTATTCTGTATCTTTGATTTTTTTTTGCTAGTTCAAGTACGGCTACTAGCTTTATGCTAACTAATCTTTCTTTGCTTACCTGTACTCTAGATTGCTCCACCTTCACTTATCTCTCAAATCTTATCCTGTTAAGAGTTGTCCCAATCTCAAAAATCCCGGTATTCTTAGTTTCCTTGATCGTCTCTAAGTGGTACTTAGTCTCTTCTTGAATTATCCCATACATTATGCTTAATAGTGCGTTACGAAAAGAACATGTGGATCATTATCATCTAACTTTCTCCTTTTACTTATACGATAAAATTTCAGTCTTATCTAAATTCTGACTTACTATTTACGATATCATTCTTATCTCATTACCTCAATCTTTCACCTGACATCATTCTTGTCTTCTTTATTGTTCTTAACTATTTGCGAAGTTTCTAATTCCTCTGTCTCAGTCTTTTACCTTGAGGGGCATCTCTCAACAATTCCTCAGTGTGTCTATCGTTAGTTCTCTTATATTCTATTATTCCTTAACTACTGATTTCTCTCTTAATCATTTCATATAGGCTGTCTTTCTTCTAAACCTTTTTACTTAACACCATTTTCTTCTCTTACTCCATTCTTGTACTAGGTCTGGAAATTTTATATTTCGTCATATTTTACTATTTAATCGATTCCTCATGGGGATGTCTTTAAAGTAAAAAAAATCAGGGTCCATCTTTTCTACTATTGTGGTTGGGTGGGTGGGGTTGAGTCATGACGTCTTACTGCTGGTAGTGATCTCAATAGCTTCTCATGCCATAGTTGTATCCATTGTTTACCTATAAGCCTATAACTTTTTATGTTTCACATCTGGCTTAACTCTCATACTGATATTCTTCTGCTAAATATTTCTTGAGTTCTCTGCTTCCATGTCACTCTTAATTTTTTTCCGACTATCAATCATACAACCTCTTTTAGAGTCATGCTCTTTAAAACTCCATTATGCTGCCTCTATATTTCTTTTCACAAGTTGTTGTTGCTTGAATGTTTGCAATCATTGCTTACTCTCTGAGTCCTACTATACTTCCTCTAATATTTTTTCTTATAAAGTTTACTCATTTACTTAGATTTTCTTCTCATCTCAATTCCTTGAACTTCTTTTGTCTTTACTCCTCTGAAAACGACATCTACTTTGATTGCTGGGATACCTCTATTAACTCATTTGGTATAGGTGCCATTATTTTATTAGTTCTTCTATTACAATACAATGAGACTCTTATACATTACTTATGCTGCATTCCTGAGAATTGTCCTCTTTGGTTTCTTACTCTTTCGAGTCTTTGTCTCCTCAAGGTTCCTAATTTAATAATGATTCCTATATTTGGCTCGACTCACCACGACTTCATATTATCCTATCTCATGTTTCTTATCTATGCTTTATTGTATTCAATGGTTTGGCTATCTGACTGTCTCGTGGTCCATCTATTACATTTGATGCTCTTCTTACTTATTTAAGTTTTTTGCTAAACTCTAAGTATAGGGGTGAAACCTGGCTTTCCTTGAAGATATAGGAAATACATATTTCTGTCAACTATTCGACTCCAACGATGGTCTGATTGGATGCTTATACCCCTTTTGGCGGTCAGAACTACTGGACAAAAAAGTTATCGCTTATACTGTTGGAATCTGCGTCGACTACTCCAAGTCTTTTGGTTTCTATAATTCTGATCAACTATGTTTAGGTCATTATTTACATTACTGTCTCATGAACTTCCTTATTACTTCATGTAGCTTTCTTTATTATTTGTTTGCATAACTAATTCTTCAGTTTCATATTATGCTTCTAAGGTTAATGGTGGCTTATTTCTATTAGCATTGTACCAATCTATTGATTTCCGCATATATTTCTAACTTAACCACTTAGCTTAAGTCAGGTTCTTACTTTTCTATCTCTTATATCCTTCCTAGTCATTTCTTGAGTGGTCTATCATTTAGTGTTTTCTGTTTCTGACTTAGGTTAAATCTTCATCGAATTTCCTTACGGTTATCTTTATCTAGGCTGATATAGGGTAAAGCAAGAATCTACGTCTTAAGAGGTGTCGACATCCTTATTTCCAATAATTTATGCCCTGGTAGAGTCATTTACTCAAGTAAGGTAGGTATGAGATAGACTCCGTCAGGGCCGCTTCTTTGACTGGTAGGACTGAGGGATGAGGATCTTGGTAAGTCAGATCTTATCGTATATCGATCTCTTTGGTTAAGGTAACTAATTACTTATTTTTTAAGTCTTTCATTTTACTTGCTCACGGATCTGGGTTTGGATATCTAGAACTTCTACATCTTTTGTGATAGCTTGGTTTTACTGGAAACTGTAGGATACAACTTTCCTTAGCGCGGCAGAAGTTGCTTGTGGTGGCACCGGGTCCGGAATAGATCCTTAAAATTTCTTTGCCTTTTCCATTTATTGTAGTAGCTGAGATCAATCCTTTGGTATCCAACGCTTGGATTAACCGATCGATCTTTCGAACTATGACTCGAAACCAACAAACCGAAGTGTGGGCTATTAGGGATATGCCCTATACCCAACTTGTGGATGGGCTATATGTACATGTATTTGCAATATTTTCATTAATTAATAAAATGGCAATCTTTATTATACGTGTCTTACATAAATTATATGAATCATCAAACACTGTAATAAAGCCCTTGGAGTAATAAGATGATGTATTCCACGCTTTATGAGAATCATTACTCTCAAATGTTCCTAGTCATAGTTTTGTGAATAATCTGGGCGTTCACAAAGCGGAGAGACTAGCATGATGATATGATTCACCCTTAAGTGGGGTAGCCGATCTCATAGGCTACTAGCGGAGATCCGTCCTCTTGGTGTATCACATGGATGCATGAGTTGCTCGTGTCCATCGAACTGACCGCTGAAAGGTTTCACATGGAATGTTTATCCCATGTGTCTGTGAGAACTTTCATGTATCGATTGTATGACTAGTCCTTAGACTTGAGGTCTTTACAATCTTATGTGTGGATCAAATAACTTTGACATTCTCCTTCCCCGGTTCAAAAGATCCGATCATAAGGGTATGATTGTGTCATTTGTTGAAACACATGAAGTTTTTAAAGATGCAACAGAGAATCGCCACTCTCTTGGATAATATTTTCTTATAAGAGTAGTATTTCAGTTTGCGGGTTAATATGTGTGATCAGTGCTTGAGACTGTGGCCGCAGCGGAAGAATCATGTGAGATTCTTGGGTTAGCACGATTCATGACACTATCAACATCATACCTTTGACTATATGGGTTGACATTTTCCACACCCTAGGTCAAACGGTGGGGATACAGCTAGGCGAGGGACCGTATCATATGTAAATCACATACAGAATGGGTATATATCTTTCCTTCTCATTTGGAGGCCTTGGCACGTTGCTAGATGTCAACCTTGGTCATTGAAATCGAACGACCATCTGATCGGAGGATAATTTATGTTCGATTAAAATATCACGATTCATTTCATGTCCAACTTGAGGGGAACCCTAAAGGTCACACACAATAAAGTCGAAATCAATGGTTAACAGTGCACAGTACAAATTTAACAGCATATATGATTGATGTAGGAATAGTTCATAAATGGTTCAATGTGTTTAATTATTGAACAGATCATTTATGAGGTTCCATTCTGGCTTAGGGATTGGTGAATGACGATAAGCGCACTTTAGGAATTGGAAAAAAAACGTGAATAGTAACATGAATAGTAAATTTTTTGTTGTTATTTGTTTTGAATTCCAATTCGGCCCAAACTCTTATTAGGGTTTTATAATCTCATTAAACCACTAAATTAAGATACAATGGCTAAGATTAAATTAGCATTTATCCCACATCGGATTCTTAATTAATTTTGTTATCTTTGGAGCACCTATATAAACCCAAAGAATTCTTTACAAAATTTTGCACCAAACCTTTCATATCTTGGGTTTATATAAGTGAGCAACTCTAAAGTTTAAGAGTAAGCCACTGATTTTGAGGATCCTTAAGTCTAATTGACTAGAGGAACCTCGAGTTAAATTTTTTTAGGTATTTGCCTAGGCTAGCACCAAGGGCAAAATACTCGTGCACTCAAGGCATAGTCTTGTCGTTGAGTTTTGGCTTTGGTGTGTGCATCTTTGGAGGCCACACACTTGGTGATGGAGTTGGTGCTTGGAGTGCCAATCGGAATTGTACATTTTATTATTTATTAATAAAATAACTACATTTTTCATTTCATACCCTATTAATGGTATTGTCATTACGCGTATTAAATTGATGCTAAGAATGACATCGACCTTAGAATAGTTTTGACACTAGGTGTAAACTATTCTTAAAATAAATATTCTTAGTCGTTGGTTTTGGAATATGCTCGAATTCCTATAACCTAGAAGACTAGCACATGTCGTATATTGGAATTGGAGTTCCAATGGTTTAATGCGATGTACCATGAGTTTTGGAAACTCGTATAGACATGTGGGTATTCGTTGGAGCGAATATTGAATGACTCACAGGTGATTCCTAATAGTTGGAAGTACACACCACCGTCAATAGGAATCTCCTCGAGTCGAGTAGTATATGTAATCCTTTGACTATAGGATATCATTGATTTTGTGTGAGATCCTCCACACTTAGATGCCATGTATGTCAGAAACCTTTCATGGTCTGGTCTCTAGATGTTCCTTGGGTGTGGACCGATGCACACAGTAATCAAGTGCGAAGCAAGATAGGATCTGTTTGCCAGTATGTGTACCATAAGGGGTTTAGATATCCATGTTAGTAAAGTCACGATTCTTAAATCTTTGGCCAAAGTCGATCACCTAGGGTGGATCGCATCAGTTATGAAGAATCGTGGACATATCGACATGAGATGTGCGTCTTGGAAACTTGACGGTATATTCTATGTTTCCTAAGCACAACTCGGATAGCCTATAACGGAGGGATTGTTAAACATATGTGATGACCTCGACTTGTATAGTTCAGAAAGGTCGTTCGTGTTCTTCGTGAATTCGGAGGTGGCCGAATTGCGTACATATTAGCTAGGATTATATGATGAATGTATCTGAACTTAGAGAGTCCCAATATGAAGTGTACTCGTTGAGCACTTGGGTAGCCGATTATTTTTGATAAAATATAATATTCGATATTATAATTATCAACTAAGATAATCAAGTGTTATTGGATAACATTGATTATTTACTTTGACCTAATTGGATTAATTCAATAATTACACAAGGGCTTAATTGTAAAATCATAATTCTCTCTACCATTTGAGGATATTATGGTAATTGTAAGTATGTAATAATAGGTGGTTTTGGCTTGATTTATTTGGATTAAATCAATGTGGCAAACATTTAACTAATCCATTTCCTAATCCTTGGCTTGATTTAAGTGGATTAAATCTAAGTGGGAGACAATGGAGATTAGTCACACCTAATTATATATATTTGGACAAATTAGATTAAGCCCACTTAAAAGTTGATTACAACTTTTATTAATTAAAAATTGCCTAAGCTTTGCTATAAATAGTAAGCTTTAGGAAGGTTTTAATTACAAGTTCAAATACAAGCATAAGCAAATTCTTGAGAGATTAGCCCAAGTTAGAGAAGTGTTTAGAGAAGCTTGTGAGGTCTCTACAACATTTCATCTAGGAGAAATCAAGATTGGATCTTGAAGTGAAGCTTGGAAGCATTGGAAACAAGATTGGATCTTGAAGTCAAGCTTGCACACCTTGGAGGTTCTTCAATAATTTCAACAAGGAGAAGTAGATTGGATCTTGCATCAAGCTTACTAGGTAATGTTTGATCTTCTCCAAAGCTATGTTTATTTGTGTATTAGATGCATGATCACATAGCTTAATGTTGAATAAGGCTAATCAATTGTGTTAGGATACTTTAGAAGTATAAACACAACATGCTTGTAATTAGGTCAAAGATGTTCATGTTGGACATGGAACAATTAATTAGAGTTTGGAACTCTAGATTAAAGCTTAGAGCTATAGCTACCATTCTAGATTCACTTGACCACCTTTAGGTGGACTAAAATTGTTCACGGGATATTTCGTAATTGGGATTCTAAAATGGTTTTTGTAATGGATTTAAAATTTACGCTAATGCGTATTTAGAATAAATTTATATTTTTGGAAAAATATTTGATATTTTGAAAAACTAGATTTTTATTCTATAACATGTGTTTTTGTTGGTTTTGAAATTAAAATTTATTTTTGAGTGTTTTTGAAGTGTTTAGGGAAGACCGGAATAGATTAGGGTTAAAGACCCTAATCCATTCAGCTCACTGGAATGTGAGCTGAATGCAAAAGGAAATGAAACAAAAAAAAAAAATAATAATAATTAAGACCTGATTGCTACAGTACTTTAGCACGCGTGTACTCACGTACGGGCACAATAATTTTGTTTTTGTTCGTTTTGGAGTTTTCGGACTCCGATTCAGTCCCGGTTTTTTTCTATCGACTCGTAATGGAATATAGTATTTCATCAAAAGATTTAAAATTACACCCATACTTTATATCCATGGGTTAGACCCATTTCCGCTGCCCGGGGCACCGATCCGACCCTAGGGGTTCCACAACTGCCCCAACAGAATGGTATCAGAGCAAAAGCTTAACCACACAACACATATTTTGAATCTATGCCATAGAAATTTTAATTTAATTATGCATAAGACATATTAGATATGTACTGCATGTTTTCAATTAAAACTTTGACCTAATTAAGTTAATGACTTGATTGTCATAAATCTCCAGTGATTAGGTGATTACTTTTAAGTAATAGTATTAATAATGTTGGAGCATTATTTGATGGTATGTCTTGTCAATACGGAGATGAATGAGTTCTTACTACTTATATCCAATATCGTCATTAGTGTGAGGGTATAAGTGCTCGGAACTTAGGTCGCTCCGGTAAAACATTAGATGTAGCGTGATGAGTTAACGTAGTCATCCAATATCGTCATTAGTGTGAGGGTGTACATACGAAGCTCATTATTGCACATTGAAAAGTATACACCTAGAACATGTCTTAATCCAATATCGTCATTAGTGTGAGGATAAGAAACAGTTCAGGACCAAACCAGGAGTCACATGAAGTGATTGACCTTGAAGGTCTACCTAATGAGTTTACAAAGGCCAATATCATCATTAGTGTGATGCTGGTGTAAATGTCATGGGATCCACTTCCCGCTATGAAATTTTGATATTTCTATTTTTCTATTAAGGGAGATTACGGAATTACGTAATGTAGTGGGAGGGCACTGATAGATTTAAAATTCCATAATCAATTAGTTTTATCACTTTTGAAATGAAAATTGTTCTGCTACTACTAAAAAATGTTGTCTTGTAGATGGCTGTCGCTAATCCATTGATGAAACTTTTGGATTCCAATAAGCTAAAAAGAGCGGAGAACTATTTCGAATGGAAATGAACATACGCCTTGTCTTGGAGTATGAAAAGTTGACTTATGTCACTATCAATCCACTTCCTGTTGATATCGATCCTGACTCCACTCTAGAATAGCGAGAAACTTTTGATAGATGGAAGGATGATACCCTAAAGGTGAAATCCTACATCTTAGGATCGATGGTTCTAGATTTACTGAGACAGTACATTGAAGTACCGGATGCTTGGAGCATCATGCAAACACTCAAGGAGTTGTTAGAAATAAATCAAGAGATGGAACTTTATCGAATGTCTAAGGAACTGTTCCGTGTTGAACTCAAGGAGGGAGGAGCTGTCAGCACTAATGTTTTGAACATGATTGACCAAATTTGATATCTTGAACGACAGGGCATTGTGTTTGATGAAAGGCTAGGCCGTAATTTGATTTTGTCTTCTTTACCTGGTTCTTATGCTGGTTTTGTATTGAATTTCCATATGCATTCGATGCAAGCCACATACGAAGAACTTCATAACACGCTACGCACGGCGGAGCAAGATTTGAAGAAAGGCAATCCCACATTGTATCTCCATGGTGGTGCTGGCTCTTCAAAGACTTCTGGGAAGTCAAAGAAAATTAAGATGTGGAAGAAGAAGATATCAAAGAAAAACTCCAAGAAGCGCAAAGGCGCAAAACTGAAAGTAGCTCGTGATCAATGTCTACAATGCAAGAAGTCTAGACACTGGAAGAAGGACTGTCCAGAGCTTAAAACATGACCCTCAGATACGCTTTGTATTTTTCCAATTATCGACATCTCATTAGCCTTAGATGCAAATAGTGGATGGGTGTTAGACACTGGCGTATCACCGTCCCTCAAAGTATGCCACTCCTGTCCCTAAAACTAGTGGTCCTAGGGCGTTACGTATTGCCGTCCCCAAGCCACTGAACTAGAACTGGGGGTACGGATCTGTACTACCATCCAAGCTCTGAAACTAGGATCTAGGAGCATCTGTCATCCCTAGTCCTGAATTAGGATATGGGGGCATTACGTATCGCCGTCCCCCCAGTCCTCTACATGTGCACATGTCCTCTCCGTCAATTTCATATATGTGATAAGTTACATACTGAGGTGGATTTTCCCCCATGCCTCGAAAATCATAAATCTCAAGCTTTTAAAATACCTTTTCTAAAATATTTCTTAAAACATACTTTTTCACGAAATAACTATGATAAACTGGCTAACACCCTAAGTGCGTAAAAATAAGTTTGATATGAAAAATACGAAATGAAAATCAAGTAAGAAGGAAAGCGTCCACTCACTGGTTTAGAATTTGACTGGCAGTGATTACTCTGCCGAAGAAAACTATGGTTCCAGCGATGATCTGTAAGTGTCCTAGACATGCCACGGGATCTCTAAGCGTGATTATTGTGTGAATTAATCAAGAAAGTTGCGGAATACTTACATTGATCGGATTTAGGATTTCAAAATTCCATGGTTGTTGAAGCTTCCAAGCTCATGGGTGAGTATCTCTATCACTTTCATTTGACTCTCTTTATGTGCTAGCAAGAACAAATGGAACAAATTTTATCTCTCAAGGAGAAGCAAAATCGCCCAAGTGAGAGGGAAGCAATCAGCCCATATTTGCAAAAATAAGAGGCCATTCGGCCAATACTTTCAAAAGAAAGCCAATTGCATTATGGCCAAAACTTAGAGAAGCCAATTGGCATGTCTTCAAAAAGTCAGAGAATAGCTTTTCTTTCAGTCTTTTGTGAGCCCAAATTGCAGTGGCCATTTTGGCAAAATTGAAAGAAGAAACAGAGAGCCACTTTCTTTCATTCGGCCATTTGCTTCAAAAGCAGAGGGCATATTTTCTTTTTATTGCCATAAGCCAATTTCACAAAAAAAAAAGGATATAATGGCCACTTGCTTTTTGTTCGGCCAAGGAGAGAGAAATTAATAAATTCCAAAAAATTCATTAATTAATTGTGTTATATATTTGGATTTGGTAGGTGTATCAAATTCATATTACTTTATTGCCAACCATTTATATCAATTATTGACAATTGATGTAAATCATTGGTCCCACCCATTTAATTCAAAATTTGGTTGGCTTACACAACACAATTTGGGATCGGTTCGTTTAATCCGACTAAACGAATTTTCCATCGCTACGTAATTAAATCTAATTTAATTAAATAATTATGCCTCGCAAAATTATTATTAAAGTCGCTTACGAATTAATTCTAAATTAATTCGTTCGCTAGAATTAAAATCCAATTTAATTCCGCGTTGAAATCCGATTTCATTTAATATATCTAATATATTATTTTAGCCCAATTAATTAAAATAAATAGTAAAATCTAATTTAACTATTAAATTTATTTTACAGATTAATTCCAAATTAATCGCGTTCTCTCCTATCGTTGAATTTAATCCCAGATAAATTCTCGACGCAATTAATCCCAGATCAATTTTTTCTCTGATAAATAATCCCAGATTAATTTTCTCTCTCTTAATTAATCCCAGATTAATTTTGTTCAAGTCAAATATTATCGGTGAATCTTTGGGATGCGACCCAAGAGATCCCTGGATATGTTGGCAGTAAATACGGTTATCGGACTATCCGAATACGTGCGTACCCGGTACCACGTTCTTACCGATTTACAAGACATGGTTGGCTTCTAGCAAAACATTGTGCCTACCCAATTTTCCAGAAATATTCTTCTACGGAATACAAGATCTTTGTCAGGCGTAGTATACGTAGTATTACGCATTATGATCCAGTATCGGATGTCACATGCTAGGCCCGGTGCTGGAGTTGTGTCTCCCCCGTACAAAGTATATATCGGATCACTAGCAACTAGTCTCTTTATTATCGGAAAGTCATGACCTAGTCATACTTCCCCGATGGCTATAGCACTTAGAGTACCAGTTCTGTATCCATGCGTGATCATCATCACCATATGACTGAAGTGATACTTCCTTCTTGACATCACACCCAATACACTACGACTCTCAGTATACCCAGAATAGGCGTACACAGAACCTGTTAAATTCTGGACGACCAAAACCAAAGTATATTGATTGTCGCAAGTATTAGCGATGAAAGTCTCAAGTTAAGACCAAATACACCTACCCTGATTCGGATTCCCATAGATACATAGTCATATTACCAATGGGATTCCGATAGGTCTATCCAGAGTGAACCTGTTTCCGTACCATCAGTAAACAGAACCTCTTATTACACTTGCATGAGTATCCAATACCCAAATATATGAGAACTATGCCGTTACGTTTCCATAATACGCACAAATGTAACACTAGCCTATTCCGCATTATCGATGTCCAGTCTTTATAATACTACGACTAGGGATATTTAATGATTAAACCTTTTATGGATTAATATTGTCTCATATCTTATTAATCAGGAACTAATCATAAGGACTTTTATCATTTATATATCCGAGTAATCCAATTACAAATGATAAAAGAGCAATTTCCTTTGTCACATAGTTAATTTGTACAACAACACCATGTTCTGTACAAATAGTGATGCTATGGGTCATAATTATCTAACATGATCTACATTTGATAAATTTGATTAGGAATGGACTGAGAAATGTACTACGGAATCGGGCTAAATTTACTTTTTTAAGTTGTTGCTATCACTCCGATAGGTATAATACTTATATCAAGATGTCATATATATGTATATGAGCTAATATGAGACCCTTAGGGTGGTCTCTAACTTTTTAGGGTAAAATCGGACTGGTTTAAAACTGATTTGGGGAAGTTTTGGTATTCGTGTCGCGACGCTTTTAATTCCAAAATGAATTGCCTGAAATTTTCAAGTGCGCATCGCGACGCGTTCTATGCAGAAGCAATTCTGCACATATTTCCAAGTACGCGTCGCGATGCGAGGCCAAAATTATGGGTTTATCTCAACTTATCCATGTCTAATTACTCAATATACTTCCATACCAAAACTTGTACACAACAACTCTATAATCCTCAATATTCACCCATCATATAACATCATCAAAGCAACCCTTAAATCTCTTAAATCTCAATCTTTTCAAAATCTATGTTTTCCATAAACGTTAACACTTTATTAATACAATTAGTTTCTTAGTTTATTGTTTACTTAAATGCAACCCTTATCATACCAATAACACTAACATAATATTAGTTAATCAAAATCTCACAATCCATAATTTGGGTCAAGGGTTCTTACCTCATTTCCTTGATTTTCATCACTCTCCAAAGTCTTTAATGGTTTGCCAAGCCCTTTTTTCTCATTTGTTTCTTTTTCCCTATTCTATATTTCTTCTTCTTCTCTTATTCTTCTTCTTCTCCTCTTATTCTTCTTTCTCTCTTCCTCTCTTCTATGTTTTGCTTCTTCTTTTTCTTTTCTAATTTTGTGAAACTGTGAATAGTGTTCCCCTTATATATCAGGGGTTATTTGAATTAATGAAGAAAAATGTAGAAAAGTTGAGAAAGTTTAAGATGCTTCTAGATAAGTCCACGACATTATTCATCTAGATTATTGACTTGCGTTTTGGACCAATTTCGGATCCGTGTTTGGTAAAATATTCAACATGGAAGTTATAGGTCTCGATCCCAGCTTTTCGCCGATATATAAGTTATAAAAATCGGAGTTCGTATGAGAAAGTTACGGCCCAAATACCATAGGCTATCCAGAGTGGAATATTATACAGTTTCGTATCAGAATTTCGAGGAATTTACCGATTGTCCCCAAAGTCATTCCATGAATGTATATATGCTCAAAAATAATTTATATTATGTAACACTCATCTTACGATGTAATAGTAGCCGGGATTTCTGGTCGTTACACGTTTATATCTATATCTCTCGAATAATCCAGATACATGTGAGGGAGAGATTATACGTATGCAATGACCTCGACATGTATGATTCAATGATTTTATCTGTGTTCGTCATAATTTACGGGTGGGTAGATTATGGACACAAAATTGGATTTCGTGATGGATATGTCTGAACCTAGAGAGTCTCACTAATGAAATATACTCGTAGAGCACTAGGGTAACTTTTATGAATAATATTGATTATTTATAAATCGTTTAATGGTTAAACGAAAGATACATGCAAAATGACCTTTTGATCATTTCCTAATTAATGTGTATTGGTATTTAATGTATGATTTTATTAAATACACATTAATTAAATGTCAAATTGAGATATTTGACATATATCATTAATATATGTATTTGAGATATTTAATGTAAATATAATACATATATTTGAGATATTTGTATTTAATTAATTATTTAATTATTTAAATATTAAATGATTAAAGTAATTAAAATATAAATATCTACCATTATGATAAAGTTAGGAAATGATTATTTTGTGTATAAGTTTGATTTTACAATTAAAGAAAAGGTTGTCAAATTGCCTTTGACTTCTTAGCTATTTGTTTGGAAAAATTGAAAAATTTTGTTTTATATTTCCACCAAACTCGGCCAACCCTAAGACTATATAAAGGTTATGTTTTTCATTTTAATTCACACAAGTTCAAGCCTCCAAAATATAACAAAAATAAGGTTGAGAGAAAATATAAGAAACAAGAAGAAAATCAAAGGTTGTTTGGATTTTAGTAAGTATTTCCAACTACCTATTAGAGGAAAATTTATTCCTTTTGTTCTTGGTACAATATGTGTAGTTCTTAAGTTTTTCTACTATTTCTTGTTTGTGTTTTTGATAGTTGGAAGCATGGATGATGGGTGTTTGCATGTATGATGTTAAAAGAAAGCTTGTAAGGAGTTAGTAAGCATTCTTTTGATCATTTGACGATCATGTTGCCATTCTAGAGTTGTTAGGCCACTCATTGATGACCTAGAATTTTTCTATAGTTATTTCAAAGTGGTGAGACTTGATTAAAGTATTGGATTTGTTTAATTTGGTGTAATTTTATTAATATGTAAAATTAGGATTTATACCCTTTCCAAATTTGGGTGTTTTTATATATGTGTTGTGTAATTATCTATATATGATGTATATTTAATTTGGTGTTGATTGGATATCATCTAATGTTATTTTGAACAAGATTGGACCAAAATGCACAAATTGGAAAATTTTTGGCCTTCTCGACAATTTGGGAATTTTGTGGCTTTTGAGTTGCAATTTGTATTTTGATGTGTAAGACATGTTTAAATCATTTTGGAACTGATTTGGAATCACTTAAATTTGTATTTGACAATTTAATGACTAAAATGATCAAAATACAAAGTATTGAGGGTCTCCCGGTAATTAAAGAAAAATATGATTTTTGGGTAAAAAATTTCAGTTTTTAAGTATTGAGTAATTAGAATAAATAATTTTATTTGAATTTCCCAAGAAAAATTATTGAAATCGGAAAATTTTGATTTTCCGCGTTCCGCTGCGTTACCCGGATTTGCCCATAAAAACCCCAACAACATATCATATCAAATAATGTCATAAACGAAATTGGATGTATCTTATTCAAAACGTGATTCTTTTGAAATCATTCTTTCTTCAAAACAATAAGTACATCTTAGTTAAAGACGAGTCCATTGACAACGTGAGCGAAAATCAAATTCATATATCATTAAAAATAATTCTCTTGTAAACAATCTTTTTAAAACACATATCAAGCGTCATTTGTCTGAGTCGCACGCCCTGATCGGACAGTGTACGAATAGAACCATGTCAATAGAGTAATGGGTCAACCAATTTTCGATGGCCAGAACTCCTTAACAAGTACCCGGAGGAAACATAACTATAAGCTATAAATCATGAAACATAAGTCAAGTGCCGGGACAAAATTATATCATCAAGAACCTTAACGGAAACATATTGTTAAGTCATAAAACATGAAAAGGTGGATCAAGCGTCGAGGCGGAAATATTTCATTAACAAGCGTCTCAATGAAACATAAAAATAAGTCTCAAAACATTAAAACAAATAACAAGCGCCGAGATGGAAATATATCTTTATCATTCTTAGTCAAAAATCAAGTTATCTAAAATCTAGAAATTCCAAAAAATGAAAGTATCATAAAGATAGAAAATAGAAACGTCCATTCCCATAACAATTATATCACACAATATATTTCAATGTTATCAAGCATCGTCAAATGTCTCGTATATCGGAACACATAGAATTATATCACAAGCACGTCATTGACATACTTTTAACTTAGTATATATATCCATAACATTCGATTATGCACCGTTGAACCAAACCACTCATACTCGTGGCTTTAATCTTCCAATATTTGTGGTGGCTTGGTCATTTAATCTATGTTTCTTTCTATATAGATACATATACATATACACACATAAATATACACATACATATATTTACACACATTTCCCTACGAACAAGCATCCGCCAATGTGTTAGTATACATCACATGGAATATTTACCTCGTCTCGCAAACACTTCTAACCCAAGTCAAAACTATTTAAACAAATTATAAAAATGTAGTAAGGATCATAGTTTTTCGGAATTCCCATCTCAATTATACAAACTTTCGGATCTCATTGAAATATCCAAATCAAGTCTGATTCCAATGATTTCGGTTTCTTTACTCTCAAAATATTTAACTTTACAAATCTATCACATCAGATCCCCTTTCCGGTTTAAAACCTGGAAAGTTCGAAAGTATTAGAAACAAATTTGAAATTTTAGATCTTTCTGGTTTCTCCAAGAACCATACAAATACTCCTAATACATCATAATATATCATTCTAGAACTATAGATAATTTAAATTCTCGAATTATAAGTTTTCAGAAAAATCTTTTTTAAAAACTTTCGATAACCCTACGGAATGATCCTAAACCCTCTGAAACTATCTGAAACCATCTAAACATCATCATATAATCATATTTGACTCATATCTATCATTATACTCCTCAAGTGTGGATACACGCGAGACATGGTCTTACCAAAAACTCACTAATCATATCGAGTTGATCCAATTTATTCCGATTTCACCTGAATTATACCAATAGCACAATTTCGATATATTCTAGCTTATCCAATTCAATACAAATCATTACATTACTCTACGACACTACTGCAAGTATCCGAATATAAAACGAGAAAATTAAAATAACGAGATTTTTATTAGGATGTCTTATCAAAATTTTGAAGGTACCGGCGGACTCTCTACGCCCCTACGAACGCGTAGGATTCGATGAAATTCGAATCAGAGCTACCAGGAAAATCTGTCAATATTTATCCAAACGTTTCATCATAGTTTAGCGTGCAACCGAGCATGGATCGAAGAAACCATCACCACCAGCTTGTAGTACTCTCCGAGGGCTTAGATTTAACGAGTAGCTCGACATGTGGATCGAGACTTGGAAGTTCACGCGCATCTCTCCCTTTTTAGACCTCCCCAAGGCGGCCACCAAAGAATGGGGGGTGGTCGGACTCTCCCCGTAGTGCTGGCGTGTTGGCCGGTGTGGCCAACTCCTCTTTATGCTTGTGTGAGGACGAGGGGTCGAGTGAAGGGATTTTGTTAACTTTGGGCATTCTGTGATTTCAGAGAAATAGAGGTATTTATAATAAATTTCCAGAAAATTATGAAATAGCCCCACATAATTACAAATAGGCTCATCCCATAGGATTCTTTAGAAAATTCATATTTTTGAAGCTCTTCTACTATGAATTTTAAAAAGTGTTTAACATAAAAGTTGTTCGTCTTGAAAGACCTTTCTAACATATCAAAAATCAACTCAATCGAAGTTTTTATTTTGTTATTTTTATAGTCGAAATAACGAAACTTTCTCCATATCAAAATTGCTTAACCAGTTCTTTCGAGTTTCGTGATTTCCAATGCAACGAGATTCCACTATAACAGTTACTTGGTTTGATAAAAGCTTATCCTGATCTAAGTTAATGGAACTTAGAGACAGTGAAAAAGTAGCCGCCAATTATATGTAGATATTTAAAGAGCAAATACCTGAACCAATAATATATAGAAACATGATTAAGATGGTTTGGATATGTATAACATAAATCTGCTAGTGTTATGATGAGAAAAGAAAAATAAATGGCGTTGTCATAAGTTAAGTGTAACATCCTCGATCCGAGAGATGCTATCGGGAGGTAATATACCGTATTATCCCCCTGGGCCTCTGACTTTCTAACAATATTAAACTCATCTGATGTATAAACTCATGCACGGGACCGATGCCCAACTCAAGTCTTGAATGCATAATGCTTTACAAACTTAATACTCAAACTCATTATACATTACAACTTTAGTAATGAACACTTATAACTCTTAGCATGCATATTCTTAACAAAACAAACTACATGTTACATGACGCTTTCTGAACTGAACTTTGACTCGACCTGGTGGACCAAACCCTCTAGTGACTACCATCAGTATCCATCCTCTCGAGCTCGTCCTCCGGGAATACGTGCAAAATAGAGAAAAAATGAGTGGGGGGTTAGACCGTTTGTACGATCTAAGTGAGTAGACGATTTAAAATAAAAACTGAAATACTATAATGAAAATGTTTAATTCTAAAACCAAGGTTCTTTCAGAAAATTATATTATATGAAACCCTTTTGCTTGTCTAAAAACTGAACGGTGAAATCACACACGTAACGCAAGCGCACGTATTGCTCAAGTAGTATAAAAATATCGATCCCATTAGGACTTAAATTCTATTGTTGTTATTAATTATTGATGCTAAATATTTGCAGGTATCCAATTGAGGTAAGAATGGATTGTTTGTTGGTTGAATATGGATTTAAATAAATAAATAAAAATAAATACAAACAAAGGAAATTAATAATAAAGAAAACATCTAGGGTTGTGAATTCACCCAATATTACTCTAATGATGAATTGATTCTCCTATTCATGTGTAATAAATCAGTTGTTAACCTGGAATATTAAGATATGCAAAAGCCTTTTCCGATGGTCAGATGCAAACACCCAAAGTAACCCAATTCACTATATTCCTATGTTAATTAAGAAACTCCGAATTCATTAAGTTCAAGTTCCAATTGTGGCTATCCATGCCAGACATGTATATTCCTATCATGGAAGGAAATCTCCCCTAAAGTGAGATCGTGAGCTATTGAATCTAAGGCTGAAACCTAAAATTGATTTTCCAAGTTCATTTTAAGTTTACCACATCAATTTTACTGGTGATCAGGCAACAAGAAAAATTAAGCTTAAGATTCAATAAACAAGCCAAAACATCACACAGAATATAATTAAAATCAATTATTAAATTCGTGAATATTGTGTTTCATCACTTCTCCAGATTAAAAATAAAATGATGGAGTTATGGGATCCACCTTTAATATTTCAAATCTAGAAATCTCTCTTATTATAATATATAAAATTGCATTACATTACCAACCAACCATATAGGTGGTATCCTGATTAAGTCATGTGATAATTAATTCCAACCGACCATAAATGTGGTATCCAATTCAGTTAGGTTAAAATTAATTTAATTAAGTTCAACCGACCATAAAGGCAGTATCCAATTATGTCATGTTAAAGTTAATTTATATATTATAATTTAAGGGAGATTAATATAAATTATCATAATAAAAGTTTCACCATTCCCTCAGCGGAAATTAACTACAAAACATAAAATAAAGATAAAATAAATAAACTATTATTAATACTACTAAAAATAAAAATACATTACTATTAATATATACAAACAAGATACAATCCTTAGTTCATTATTAATAAAGCTAAAGAAAATATGAATTTGGAAAATGAAATCAACTTCAATTTATAGGTAAAATTCGGGATTGCGCGTCATGACGCATAAGGTGTTGCATGTCGCGACGCGTGTGGATTGATAAAACGTGTATGCGGCTTGCTGAGATATTGACACGTTGCACGTGTTTTTCGTTAGACTGAATTTTTGGTTCGGCATCGCGACACATGAAGGCTTGGGCATCGCGACGCACGCTACGGTAGATGGCGGCTATCGGTGGGTCAGTAATTATACTGACGTCATGATGATGCGGATGACACCTGTCGGTAGTTGAATAATTGAGGTCGCGTCGCGATGTAGAGGTCCTACGCGTCACGATACGTGAACAATAAATTTCCCAATTTTGCATTTTTGTCTGTTTTTCGTCATTTTAGCCTCGAGTGGATTCCATTGAGTCACTAAACTTTATTTATCTGCAAAACACACAAAAACACATCAAAACGTTCATAAAACCCAAGAAACCATACAAAATATTAGGTCAAAGGGGCGGTAAATATTGATATATTTTTCGCTCATCACACCCTCAAACCTAACATTTTCCTAGTCCTCAAGCAAAACAAAATGAAATAAACAACTAAGGCAAAATTAATCTAAGCCACTTTCGTAGGGATCACGGTTAGATTTAGCGTATGCAATAAGCCTTTAAACCATTAGGTGTCCTTAGTGGATGAGTTATAGTCTCGTGAGGGCCTATAGCGATGATACCCAAAAACATCAATCATGCACATGTAATCACACATAAAAAAAATAAACAAAAGAAAGAAATAAAATAAACGAAAATAATAGCTATATATATAATGTCCTCAGAGAATGTCTAGTAACAAAGTTAAAGGAACCTTCAAAATATATACTACAACTAAAATCTATTCCCTTGAACAAAGTATCTAAATCAGACTCTAAGTGGGTGTGTGTATAATTCTGTAAACAAATTCAATTGTAAGTTGTTAACTAGGTGAGTTTGTCTCAATTCTCAGTAGTTGATGGGTCAAACCAACCCGACTATCTGAAATAGTTCTGTCTGCTACAATATGCGTAAAGTGAGGTATGAAATTTTTTTTTATTTTGAAGCTTTACTGTTTGACGCGAAAGATCACTGCATGTTGAGGCAAGATGTCTGGTTACTAAGTGGAAGCTTATTTATTCACTAACTCAAGCCGTATAGTTTGACGTGAACAGTTACTGCTGGCCAGGCAAGACTCCCAGTTACTAAGTAAGAGTTTGGTCAGCTTTTTTATTCATCGTCATTTTTTTACTTCACATCATAAATAAATGTAGACAGAAACATATATTCAGGAAAACATTCATTCATCATCCACCGATTATTTCAACTAGTCACTTTGTCAATTCCTTATTATCTAACTGCCACATAACTATTTTTAGTGCATATGAGTCTGTCCTCGATATTAGGCTCAAAGTATAGGATAAAAGTGAAATTAACATAAAAACTTTAAAGGTGAAATCACACACGTAACGCAAGCGCACGTATCGCTCAAGTAGTAAAAAATATTGATCCCACGAGGACTTAATTTTTACTGTTGTTATTAATTATTGATTCTATTTATTTACAGGTATATAATTAGGGTGAGAAGGGAATGATTTCTGATTGGTTGGTTGAATGTGGATTTGCTAAATAATTAAATAAATAAATAAAAACACCAAAGAAAATACAAAGGAAAATAAATGAAAGACACATATATCTAGGGTTGTGATTCCACACAATATTATTCTAATGATGAATTGATTTTTTTAAATATGTGATAATTCAATTGTTAACCTGGAACACGAAGATATGCAAAAACCTCTTCCGATGGTCAGATGCAAACACCCAAAGTAACCCAATTAACTATATTCCTATGTTAACTAAGTTACCCGAATTCATTAAGGTCAGGTTCTAATTGTGGCCACCCACGCCCGACAGGTATATTCCTATCCTGGAAGGAAATATCCCATAAAGTGAGATCGTAAGCTATTAAATCTAAGGCTGAAACCTAAAATCCCTTCGTCAAATTCATTTTAAGTTTACAATATCAATCTTTTTGGTGATCAGGCAACAAGAAGCATTAAGATTAATATTCAATAAACAAGCCTAATGTATTACCCATTATATTAGAAAATCAATTATTAAACTCGTGAATATTGTGATTCATCACTTCCCTAAATTAAAAATAAAATGTTGGGGGTTAGGGGATCCACCTTTAATATTTCAAATCTAGAAACATCTTTTATTATAATATATAAAATTACATTATATTACCAGCCGACCATAAATGCGGTATCCAATTAAGTCAGGTTAAAATTAATTTAATGAAGTCCAACCGACCATAAAGGCGGTATCCAATTAAGTCAGGTTTTAAGATAATTTATATATTATAATTTAAGGGAGATTAATCTAAATTATCACAATAAAGTTTCACCCTTCCCCAGTGGAAATTAACTGCAAAACATAAAAGGAAGATAAAATAAATAAACTATTATTATTACTACTAAAAATAAAAATACATTACTATTAATATATACAAACTAGATACAATCCTCAATTCCTTATTAAAAAAGCTAAGGAAAGTATGAATTTGGAAAATGAAATCAGCTTCAATTTATAGGCAAAATTCAGGCTTGCGTATCGCGACACGCATGGATTGATGACACGTGTATGAGGCTTGATGAGATGGTGACACATGGCACACGTTTGTCGATAGACTGAATTATTGACTCGGCGTCGCGACGCGTGAAAGCTTGGTATCGACATATCAAAACTTGTGCTGACGTCATGATGATGCGTGTCGGTAGTTGAATAATTGAGGCTGCGTCGCGACACAGAGGTCCAACATGTTGTGACGAGTGAATAGTAAATTTCCCAATTTTGCCCTTTTTGTCCGTTTTTCATCATTTTAGCCCCGAGTTGATTCCATTGAGTCCCAAAACTTTATTTTTCTGCAAAACACTCAAAAGTACATTAAAATGTTAATAAAACCCGAGAAACCAAAGAAAATATTAGGTCAAATGGGCGATAAATATTGATATATTTTCCCATCATCACACCCCAAAACCTAACATTTTGCTAGTCCTCCAGCAAAACAAACAAAACAAAATGAAATAAACAACTAAGGCTAAATTAATCTAAGCCACTTTCGTAACGACCAGGACTTCCGACTAAATGATACATTGTGGGACAAGTGACAAATAATATAAATTATGATTGGAAACATATACCCTCATGAGATGGCTATCAGTAAATTCTTCGAGAATCTGATATTAGACGTTAGGAGGTTCCGTTCCGAATAGCTCATGGTATTTGGGCCGTAACTTTCTCATATGAACTCCGATTTTTATGAATTTTATATCATCAAAAAGATGAGATCGAGATCTAAGACTTTCGCGTTGAACATTTTTCCAAATACGGAACAAAAACAAGTCAAAAACGCAGATTAAAAATATGGATGAATAGTACTCGGGGGTCATTCTAGAGAATTCTCAAAATTTCTATAAATTTCTCAACTTTTCTTTATTTTGGACAATTTCAAAGAAGACCTAATATATAAAGGTGATTACTATTTTCATTTCTCAAAATTTGGGAAATGAAAGAACAAAAAGAATAAAGAAGAACGTGAGAAGGAAGAATGAAAGAAGAAGAATGGAAGAAAAGAGAAGAAAAAGAAGAGAATAAGATAAAGAAAAAGGGAAAAGAGAGAGAGGATGAAGCAAGGAAGGGCTTTATCAACCATGGAAGACTTGAAAGATGGGGAAAATCAAGTAAAGTAAGATACTCGCAGGAACCTCAAGTTCTTAAGCGAAGTGATGAAAATGCTAACAGAACTTCAACACTGTGAGTGGACACTACTCTTTTAAATTGATTTTCATTTTAGTTTTTTTGTAACAGACTTACTTTTATGCTTTATGGCGTTAGATCATTATTATGCATTTATTTTACAAAAGTTTATGATTTGGATTATATTTGAGAAAGAAATTTTCTTAATAAAATGTTTCATACAGTTTTGAGATTCAAAGCATGACTTTATGTTTTCGGGGCATGGGGAAAAACCCACCCCAGTATGTAACTTGATACAGTTTGGAATTGACGGACAGAGAACATGTGCACATGTAGAGGACTAGGGGGACGGTGATACATAACGCCCCCAAATCCTAGTTCAGGGCTAGAGGGACGACGATACGTAACGCCCCTAGACCCTAGTTTCAGGGTAAGGTAGTAGCATGGATCAGCACTACCGGCTCTAGCTCAGTGGCTTGGGGGACGACGATACGTAACGCCCCAAGACCACCAGTTTCAGGGACAAAAGTGGCATGCTTTGGGGGACGGTGATACGTAACTCCCCAAAGTCATGGTTTTGCATTCATGGCTCCAGATAGGCATATGGGGGGGACGACAATACGTAACACCCTAATACGTCAAGTTTTTCAGATACATATCAGTTTTTCAGATACCAGATTTCCAGAAAATAGTTTTCAAAGGTCAGATTGTAGAAACGGTTTTTATAAAGTAGATTTCAGAAAGAAAAGTTTTATAAAAGAGATTTCAAACGAAGTTCTCAGAAAAAGAGTTTTCATATAAGTTACTTCTGAAGTTTTGGTTTTAGAATAAAATGATTTTCAGTTTTCATCCATTCACTTAGATCGTATAGCGATCTAACCCCCACTCCGGTTTTCTCGGAGGACGAGCTCGGAAGGACGGATAATGACATAGTCACTAGGTTATGGAGTCCACTAGTGTGAGTCAGAATGAGAAAGATTTCAGCTAGAGTTTGAGTCCAGTTAAGTTAAGTGAAGTACAGTCTAGATAGTTGTATACTAGAGATGTATGTGAGAATTCATGTATAAAGTTATTAATATAGTTTGTATTTATGGATTATTTTGTGTTATGTTTTGGTTTTGGGGCATTGGTTCCATATGTGAGGATATATTTGATAATAGTAACAATAATATTCACAGTCAGTAAGTCAGAGGCTCAGAGGAATAGTATGGCCTATTCCTTGTCGGTACCATCTCCTAGATCGGGGATGTTACAGAGATGGAATCAGAGCATGGTCTAGGGAGTCAGTTACTGCAGTAGGTAGAGTGTTGAGGTCTGATATATGCAGTATGTCCAGGATACTCGTATACAAGGCACTACCACTCCAGTATCTGATCCTCGAGTACGTCCTCAAAGTTCCATAGACAGGTTAGTAAGCTTTCCAAGATCATTCGAATAGTATTCTTTACGAGAACAATTATACTCTAGATCCAAGTTAGAAATTTTCTTGAAGTTATTCAGCCTATTACCAGAGGACAAACAATGCTATAAAATCAGATAGTAAGAATATAAGAAAAGTTACCCAAATGAATAGGATTGGAAAGCCATAAGAAAGCAAGAAAGAATGTATAGATGTTTAGACAGCCAGAGATAAAGAAAGATAAAGAGACAAAAAGAGATAGTAAGTTCCAAGAGTACCCAACCAGGAAAACATAGAGAAAATGTATTGTTTCTTCCATTAGGTCAATGGGCACTCTAGCCAGTGTGTAGAGATTGGTGATCAAGCTGCAATACAAAAGGCCAGTCTGTGCACAGCATCCTGCTCAAACTATATTGGTCCATATCAGCCCACCCACATCAATGGTATGTCCATCCAGCAGAGAATATAACAGGATCATCTGTTCTTTGGTTACATTAGTGATATGGGTGTCTGGCAGCAATGTGCGGGTCAAGAAATGAAACTGAACCCTGGTATCTGGCTTAAGATATCTTGAGCTCATCTTTAAATATTCATCGCCGCTACTCATATCCCAAACAACATTGGGGATGCAAAGTGTGTGTGTTAGATGAGTCATCTAGATGCTCCACGGCTGTCGTATATTCATTTACTTCTATATCGGGAAACCCCATAATACCTATTAATTGTGGATCTATCAAACGTCACATGTTGACCTCTAACTAACACCTGATACGCCTAATACTCGTAAGCATTGTGGTAAAACTCACGGACTACAAGTATACAGGCTAGGGTAGGCTGTTGGCAAAGCTTATGGCAATGACTGGCGGTGATAATTCTATCTATCTGGGAAGCTGCCCGAGGTTAATGTCAAAACCTCTGTCAATGATTGGGACTTTTTGTAACATCCCCTTTCATAACGACGCTCAGCGGCTGCCGATAAAAATTTAAAGGCATCGTAACTCGACCGAGAAGTCGCAGAGGTTCGAGCTTTTTTAGGGGCCATTTTTTTTTTTTGAAAATTTTGGCATAGTCTCCCTTAATTTTCAAGTAATTCCAATTATCACCCTAAACTAACACTTCACAAAATATACTTCGGCCCCAAATCTACGATTGCAATAACCAAAATTTTTCAATCCACCACAATTAAATCAACCACACCAAACATTCACAGCCACAACTCAAAACATTTATCACAAAATCAACTAAGTTCTTCGCCGCTAATTCTACAAAAATTTCACAACAAACACAAACCTAAAAATTGTAAAGTCTAACACAAATTTAACTACAAACAACACGCCTACACACTGTAAATCTCAAAAATTCTCCAAGTTCTTCGCCCCAATCTACGAATTCAACAGCAACCACGAACATAAAAATTTACCACAACAACAACTCACAAATTCATACAAACATAATGATAAAATAAATAATAAAAAAATGAAGAGAAAAGGAACAAAGGTACCTGATTCGCGAGTGTGTATCCACAAATCCGAGTCCTACATGCGAAATGGAGGGTGGAAGCTTTGAATTGGTGGATGGGTTTTGGTGTTTAGTGAGTTATGGGAGTAGATTTGAGTGTTTGGTTGAGAGAGAAAATGAAGAAGTTAAGAGAAAATGAGGGAAAATTTGAAAGAAAATGAGAGAATGTGAGGTAAAGTGCGAAGATTTGAGAGAAAAAAAGAAAGAAAATGAGAATGGAGGTGAAGAAAATGAGTGGCGGCTACTAGTTTTAGACCTAGAATTGTGTACGCGTCGCGACGCAGTATGATTCGTGTCGTGATGCGCAACCCTAAAAATTTGGGGATTTTCACGTTTTCAGGGTGGGGAGTCACGAGTCATAAAGTTTACGAGTCGCGACATGATTTTTTTGGTCAAAATGCTAATCTTTCGAACATATCCACTATGATGCATCTCAAGAGTGGATTCCTTACTCTACCATCTCTGATGAATTGATTTTTTTATCTTCGTGATTTTGTCAAACATTATTCTGTGATAACCCTGTTTTCACTAGTTTGCTTTGCCTTATATGCTCCGTCTGTGCTTTTCCCTACAAAAATAACACACAAAATTAAAATTGCTACAACATGTGTACATAAAATACAAGAATAAAAATTTTAAGTAAGAAAAAAATTACATGGGGTGCTTCCCTACTAGCGCTAAATTTATCGTCTTTAGCCAGACGTATTTGAAGATTGTCATTCAAGGAGGCTTCAGTTTGGTTTTGGACGTCCTGGAAACGACAATGCCATATGCGTTGTTTTTCCAACGTCTTTTCCAAAAATGAGGTGGCCAAAAGAATTTTGTCTCATTCAGTGCTTGTGCCATCTTCTTAAACTTTGTCGCTCTAGTTGTCTCTAAAAGAAATGAAAATAAATCAGGAGGTCTCGTATGGTGCTTGACTTGGTTGTTCCATTCTGTCAAGCTTCTTGGTGGTGTCCTCGATGTGTACTCCCCAATACAGTGATGTTTCTCCTGAAGTCATGAGATTTTCAATATGGTCAGACTTTTGCTCTTCCCTTTGTCCTTCATCTTGCTCCACTTTTTCTTCACATATGTATTTTTAGCAATTCCTAGTTCAGTTCTTTATCAGACATCTGTGTAATACATTCTCCAAGATTTTCATTTGTTTGTGTGGTTGGTATGAGTATCTTTTCTACTTGTTTCTCTTCACAGATGCAATCAGTGACCATACAATGATCCAAATCAAATGGAAACTCTGCTTGTTCGGACTCCTAAACTGATACCTCTACCTAAGCCTCCTCACATGTTAAGGTTTCATCATGAAACTCTTGATACTCGAAGGCTTCATCAGTGTTAGCTGAAAATGTTCTGTGGGGTATGTAGCTCTAGTTTTCTATTAATTGTCTCATTTGATTTGTCAGTCTTTGTAAAGTTGCTGCTTGACTCTCAAGCATGTCATCCAACCATTCTTCTCATTTCTTGAGCATGTCCATCATCATTCTTATCAATCTTGCTTCTTCTGATGGTTCTGGTTCTTGAAGAAGATCGTAGGTTGATGGTGGATAAGATGGAGAATATGGTTTAGGGAAATATGCTGGTTCATTATATGGAGGTCTCTGATAGCTCTGCCACGCTAAATTGTAGTGGTACATGCATTGATCGTTTGGGTGGTTACCATCAAATATTTCACATCTCTAAAATGATTGAGCAAATGTTGTGTTGATTGGCTCTGACATCCATGGATAATTGTTGAGATGGACAACATGCCTCAAAAAATCGGACTGCTGCTCCCTGATATGGGGTGTATCTTTACCTCTTAAAGCTTGTAATGCTTCCATTTCCCAATAGTGATCCATTTTCAACCACCTGAAAATAAAAGAAAGAAATAAAAATTACTAATAAAAATAAAGAAAATTAGATACAAGTAAAATATATAGCTTCAAAATAATAAAGCAAGAAAAATAAGTCCCCGACAACGGTGCCAAAAACTTGAATGGTGAAATCACACACGTAACGCAAGCGCACGTATCGCTCAAGTAATATAAAAATATAGATCCCAATAAGACTTAAATTCTATTGTTGTTATTAATTATTGATGCTAAATATTTACAGGTATCTAATTGAGGTAAGAAGGATTGTTCATTGGTTGAATGTGGATTTAAATAAATAAATAAAAATAAATACAAACAAAGGAAATTAATAATAAAGAAACATCGGGGTTGTGAATTCGCCCAATATTACTCTAATGATGAATTGATTCTCCTATACATATGTAATAAATCAGTTGTTAACCTGGAACACGAAGATATGCAAAAACCTCTTCTGATGGTCAAATGCAAACATCCAAAGTAACCCAATTAACTATATCCATATGTTAATTAAGAAACTCGAAATTCATTAAGTTCAAGTTCCAATTATGGCTACCCACGCCCGACAGGAATATTCCTATCTTGGAATGAAATCTCCCTTAAAGTGAGATAGTGAGTTATTGAATCTAAGGCTGAAACCTAAAATCCTTTTTCCAAGTTCATTTTAAGTTTACCACATCAATCTTATTGGTGATCAGGCAACAAGAATCATTAAGCTTAAGATTCAATAAACAAGCCAAAACATCACACATAATATAATTAAAATCAATTATTAAATTTGTGAATATTGTGCTTCCTCACTTCCCTATATTAAAAATAAAATGTTGGGGGTTATGAGATCCACCTTTACTATTTCTAATCTAGAAATCTCTATTATTAGAATAAATAAAATTACAATATATTATCAATCGACCATATAGGCGGTATCCTGATTAAGTCATGTGATAATTAATTCCAACCGCCCATAAAGGCGATATCCAATTAGGTCAGGTTAAAATTAATTTAATTAAGTCCAACCGACCGTAAAGGCGGTATCCAATTAAGTCAGGTTAAAATTAATTTAATTAAGTCCAACCGACCATAAAGGCGGTATCCAATTAAGTCAGGTTTTAAGATAAGTTATATATTATAATTTAAGGAAGATTAATCTAAATTATCATAATAAAAGTTTCACCATTCCCTAGCAGAAATTAACTACAAAACATGAAAGAAAGATAAAATAAATAAACTATTATAACTAATACTAAAAATAAAAATACATTACTATTAATATATACAATAAAATACAATCCTCAGTTCCTTATTAAGAAAGCTAAGGAAAGTATGAATTTGGAAAATGAAATCAGTTTCAATTTATAGGTAAAATTCGGGCTTGCGCGTCGCGACGCGTGTGGATTGATGACACGTGTACGCGGCTTGCTGAGATTTTGACATGTGGCACGCGTTTGCCAATAGACTGGATTATTGGCTCGGCGTCGCGACACGTGAAGGCTAGGGCGTCGCGACTCGCGCTACAGTAGATGGCGGCAGTCGGTAGATCAATAATTATGCTGACATCATGATGATGCGGTGATGACATATTTCGACAGTTGAATAATTGAGGCCGCGTCGCGACGTAAAGGTCATTCGCGTCACGACGCGTGAACATTAAATTTCCCAATTTTACCATTTTTGTCCGTTTTTATCATTTTAGCCCAGAGTTGATTCCATTGAGTCCTAAAACTTTATTTATCTGCAAAACACACAAACACACATCAAAACGTTCATAAAACACGAGAAACCATACAAAATATTAGGTCAAAGGGACAATAAATATTGATATATTTTCCGCTCATCAAAAACTCTGAACTATTTTTAGAAAATCTTGTCTGGAATCTCTTTTATAAAACTTATCTTTTCTGAAATCTACTTTTGAAAGTCTGGTTCTGTAAACTCATATCTAAAAGATTTGTTTTGAAAATTGTTTCTGAAATGTCTGTTTTCTGAAAATTATTTCTAAAATCAAATCTTTGAAAACTATTTTCTAAAAACCTGATATTCGAAAACTGATCTCTGTCTCTGAAAAACATGACGTATGGGGGCGTTATGTATCGCTGTCCCCCCATAAGCCTAACTAGAGCCAAAAGTGAAAATCCATGACATTGGGGCGTTACGGATCACCGTCCCCCAAAGCATGCCACTTCTGTCCCTGAAACTATTGGTCTTATGGTGTTACGTATCGCTGTCCCCCAAACCACTGAACTAGAACTGGGGGTGTGAATCAATGCTACGCTCCAAGCTCTGAAACTAGGATCTATGGGCATCTGTCATCCCTAGTCCTGAACTAGGATATGATGGCGTTATGTATCGTCGTCCTTCAATCCTCTACATGTGCACATGTCATCCATCAATTCCATGTATATATCTAGTTACATACTGAGGTGGGTTTTTCCCCCATGCCTCGAAAATTATAAAATCATACTTTGAAAATATTTCATCCTCAAACATAATCTTTCATGAAATAACTGCAATAAAAATCAACTAATGCCCTAAAAGCGTAAAAAATAAGTCTGATATGTAAAAATACATTATAAAAGTCAATTTTAAAGAAGAGTGTCCACTCACTGGTTTTGAAATTTGCCTGGTGCTATACCACTCGTCGAAGGGAATTGCAGTTCCTGCGATGATCTATAATTGAGAAACTCAATTAGAATGTAAGTCGTGGAGTATACTTTGGAACTAGGTTAAATTTATCCATTTGAACACTTGTTATCACTTCAAGGCGTATGATATCTATTTTATGGTGTAATGAGTGTATGCGAGCTGATACGAGACCCTTACGGTGGCCTCTAACATGTTTGGATGAAGCTAGAATGAATAAAAATATTTTGAAAAATTATGGTCTTCGTGTCGCTACGTAAAGCCTTGCGCATCGCGACGCGCACCATTCCAGAAAAGGATACTTGGAAATTTCCAGGTCATGTCGTGATACAAGTCCTTGCGCGTCACGACGCGGCCATTCCAGAAATAAATCTCATGAATTTCCAAGTAGGCATCACGAGGTGAAACCTTGTACGTCTCGACGCTGACCCTTTTTTCAGGATTCTAACTTGCTTCCTAAAGTCTATCTTACTCCAAATGAATCACCAACACTTCTATATCAAAATTATTACACAAACTAATCTATTGAAATTCAAATTCATATGTTTTACAACAAGTTATCAACTTCAAATATATATTTTTTTTTAAATCTCATAATCCATGTTTTAACTAAACCCTTACAACTTTCAAATTTTGGGTACATAACTTCAACAATCACTTTCTTTACTTATCAATCACCAATATACAATCCTTATTATGCTAACATCTAAATTCTATCATCATACTTTCAAAATCCAACAAACCAAGTTTTGGGTCAAGTTTCCTTACCTTTTCTTCTTGATTTCCTTAATTCTCTAAGCCCCCCAATTGTTGCCAATCTTCTTCTTAACTCATAGAGATTTGGTATTTGCTTCATTCCTTTGCTTCTTCTTCTTCTTCATTCCTCTTTCTTCTTTCTCTCTTCCTATTCTTCCACCTTTTTTTCTTTTTTTTCTTCTTATTTTATAATTTTTTAATTATTGAATAGTAATCCCATTTTTATACTAGGGCTTGTTTGAAATCTGGATTAATGACGAAAAGTGTAGAAAAGTTGAGAAAGTTTGAGATTTTTCTAGATTGGTCCGCGGTACTATTCACCCATATTGGTGAGTTGCATTTCTGACCTATTTCTAGTCCGAATTTAAAATAATGTTCAACGCAGAAGTTGTAGGTCTCAATCTTAATTTTCTGACGATATAAAATTTATAAAAATCGGAGTTCGTATGGGAAAGTTACAGTCTAAATACCCTGGGCTGTCTGGAGTAGAACATCATACCATCTAATATCGGAATTTTTTCAGATTAAGCTGACAATTCACCAAATTTATTTCATGAGGGTATATATGTCCAGACATGATTTATATTATGTAATACTCGTCCCACTAGGTAATGGTAGTTGAGATTTCCGGTCATTATAAATTATCCCCCTTTTAATAGGATTTGTCCTCGAATCCTTTCTAATAATGAGCTTGGTACTGTAACTTCTGGGAACGTAGCACAATATAACCTTGTTTTTTTTTAAGGTCTGAACTCTTATTTTTCTTAAACTGGTATCTGAGGGTTACTTATTTCTATCTGACACTCTATGATTGTCTTTCACTTATTTCTTTCTTCCCTTTAAGGCTTAATATTTCTCTTAAGACTTCTTGGATAACTATTCATTTTGTACTTTTCTTCACAAAAGTATATTCAACTTGTATAATCTAAAATGATCTAGTTGCATTCATGTTAATATGGATCTATTTACGGTTGTTATAAAGGAATTGCTTATTTTCATCTCTTATTTCCCTTGCTAGGTTATTACAAACTCTTAGATATGGCTTGGCTTCTTCGATTCCTTACAGCTATCATAGGCTTTATTATAAGACTAAAGATAGCAAAAGGTTATTGGTTATGGTAAGAAGTATAATAGGCCTATGATAGCTGTAAGGAATCGAAGAAGCCAAGCCATATCTAAGAGTTTGTAATAACCTAGCAAGGGAAATAAGAGATGAAAATAAGCAATTCCTTTATAACAACCGTAAATAGATCCATATTAACATGAATGCAACTAGATCATTTTAGATTATACAAGTTGAATATACTTTTGTGAAGAAAAGTACAAAATGAATAGTTATCCAAGAAGTCTTAAGAGAAATATTAAGCCTTAAGGGAAGAAAGAAATAAGTGAAAGACAATCATAGAGTGTCAGATAGAAATAAGTAACCCTCAGATACCAGTTTAAGAAAAATAAGAGTTCAGACCTTAAAAAAAAACAAGGTTATATTGTGATACGTTCCCAGAAGTTACAGTACCAAGCTCATTATTAGAAAGGATTCGAGGACAAATCCTATTAAAAGGGGGATAATTTATAATGACCGGAAATCTCAACTACCATTACCTAGTGGGACGATTATTACATAATATAAATCATTTCTGGACATATATACCCTCATGAAATAAATTTGGTGAATTGTCAGCTTAATCTTCAAAAATTCCGATATTAGATGGTATGATGTTCTACTCCAGACAGCCCAGGGTATAAATCATGTCTGGACATATATACCCTCATGAAATAAATTTGGCTTGGCTTCTTCGATTCCTTCACTTCATTTATTTATTATAACTCCATTAATGGTCTTTCTGAGTGTATCCCCAATCTCTTCTTATCCAACACCTTCTTATGTTAAAGGGTGATTTTGTCTCTTAAGGTTAGGGTTCTTCATGTCCATCGTAACTTGAAACAAACATATACCAAGATACTCTTTATTTTAAATAGAAACACTCGTCCCAATACACTTCCAGTTCTACTTGCTCAGTTTAAACTAGGTTTTCATTCTCTTAGTTTGACTAATTAACTGTCTATTTCTTATTGCTTCCAATTACTCATGGGCTTCATCCTCTAGATCTTATTGTCTTTATCTTTATATTCGTTGTTAAGATAAATTCGATTGTCCTTCTTTTGCACCGCCTTGTTCCCTTAACCTTCTTATTCTTAAAGTTTCTTTCTTAAGTTATTCCTAAATTCATACTTTTAGTTCCTTTGGGCATCTTCATGTAGTTCCTCAATAAATCCATTCATTTTCAATTTTTTTCTTATTACACAGCATAAGAACTCATTAGTTGTGCTTAATACCTTTCTTTTGTTACTGTTTGATAGAATTCCAGTCATATTTCGACATTATGAAATCTATTTTCCCGTAGTACTACTAATCTTAACTTTGTAAAGTTTATTTTTGTATTTGTGTACCTTTATCATCATCTATTTAATATCTTTTCCATTGTCATTTTACTAAGACAGTCCTATCTCCAAGTATTTTACTTGTCTTCTATCTTCTTTTATACTTTATTCTGTACTTGGGACTTCTGCAATCTATGTCCATGTTTCCTTACCAGAAGGATATCATCTCTATATATTTCTTGCCATGTCTAACGCTATTCTTCTGTACTATTGTTTCTGGTAATCTAAGACTCTACCTCTTCATCGTTCCAACTAAACAACTTATCTTCTAATTCTCTCGCTTAGAGCTATTTTCCTTTTCTATTATGCTCTTATACTAGATGGAAAGATTTTATGTTCTGGTCTCATTCCACTATGCATTTACTTGTTCCTAAGAGTGTCTTAAGGAGAATTTCGAGGTTCATATTTTTCGATGTTTTCTGACAAGGGTTGGGAGGGTGGGTTTTGTCCTAGAGTTTTCTAGTATTGGTGTTCTCACTAGTTACCCGTGCTGCAGTTGTGTGTGCCGTTTATCTATGAGCTTAGGACTCTCTTATCTGTATATTTGGTGTTAACTCCCAAACTTAGGTTCTTCTATTAAAAACCATATGAATTATCTCTTTCAACTTTACCCATAATTCCTTTCTTGCTATTGGTTATACTACCTCTTCTGAGAACTTTCATAAGATTCATACTCTCTCAAACTCTTATCATATTTCCTCTGTTATTCTTCCTTACTAAGTTTTTCTCTGATACTTGGCTTCCTCCTTATCTTGATTTCTTGACCCTCTTAGGTGACCACTCCCTTGGAAACTCCACATTTACAACTAATTATGGTATTACTACTGTATCTTTAGCTTGGGTGATACATTCTTACTAATCTTTTATTTTCTGGTATGGTGGGAGGCTTTGTATAAGTTAGATACCTTACTTCTGTGTTGCTATGTGGTGCTTACTTTATCCCCCACTCTTTTGAGCTTTTATTTCCTTGAAAGCTTTTCGCCCTACTATGGATCAGGTTATCCCTTCTGTATTTGGATAAACTTTTTGTGACTACAAACTACTACGTCTCGTTCAAGATATTACAATCTTCTGATTCTTATCTAGGTCCTATTGAACTTCTGGGTTTGGCTGTCACACGATCTATTTATCTTGTCTGATACTCTTCTTTACTTATTCAACTTCTCGTTGGGCCCTAAATTGGGAGTAAATACACGATTTCCTTGGTGATCTGAGAATACAAGTTTCTGTTAATTGTTTATGTTCTACAATGATCTAGTTGGGTGTCTACACTTACTGGGGTCAGAGTTACTGGACAGAAAAATCATCATTCATTCTACTGAGATCTACACTAACTACTTTAAGTCATTAAGGTTTTTCACAACCCTCATCAATTATGTTGAGGTTTCCATCTTGCGTTGTTGTCGTTAAAATTCATTATCTTTGGTACTACAGATACTGACATTCTTATTGCTTTATATTCCCCTATCTTGTCTCTTGACTTTATGATGTACTACTGTGACTGGTGATGGTTCACTCTCATGAACTATTTTCTAGGTCTTTGCTCTCTGCTCTTGCTATCTGCTACGGCTATGCCATTTAATTCTTACTTGTTCTTGCTGGTAATCTTGTTAACTCCCGAGTACCTCATATTTCATGGGTCTGTCTTCTTTAAACTCACGTGGGTTTCTATTGGTATTGGTTTGATCCATGAGTTCTACTATGGTTGGTCTATTCTGTAGACTATACTGGGTTCTCTCCTTTCTAACTTCGGAGGCTTTCTAGGTCTTTTTCTGGATGATCTACTTCCTCATGTCCTCTGTTTTTGTTTTTAAATAAACACTCGACGAGATTTGTTACGGTTGCCTTTATCTAAGCTGGGAAAAGGTGAGGTAAGCCTCTTCATCTCGATGGTTATCGTGGTCCTTGTTCAGGTACTATGTGTCATAGTAGAATCTATTTCTCTTGTAAGGTAGGTATGAGATAGGCTCCGTTAGGACAACTTCCTTCACCAGTATTACGGAGAATCTACATAGTTTAGTACCGTACCTATATTGGGTTTCTTGGGATAGGTTAATTTAATCATCTCTGCTTTTGTCTTTCTTTTACTTACTTGCGAGCCTGGTTTTGGGGTCTAAAATCTTTTCATCCTTTTTGACATCTTTTATTTATTGGAACTCTTAACTTATATTCTTGATTTCTTGTTTCTTTTATCTTCCTATATATTCTTAATTATTCAGGAAGTCTCGTTACCTATACGCGGTACTCAATGACTATAGGGTCTGCTTGGAAAAAATTTTCTAAATAGGAAGGGAATCTCACTTTAAGGGAAGGAATTTTACTTGAATCTATTCGGCATTTCACTCTTGCTTAGGTTTGCTATATTCTCCTTTATTACAACTTCCGGTGTTATATTTACTATTTGACCTTTTATCTCTGTTTCTTACTACTATCTAGTTACTTTAAGCATATATACATCCTCTTTTACTTTTCTTATAGATTTCTCTTTCCACTCTCTGATCTCATATTTTGTTTGTGCTTCTGGGATAAGCCAGGATAACTATAAGAGAATTTTCAACTTGAATCTAGGGTATATTTTTTTCCATAAGGAATATTATTCAAATAGCTTGGGAAAACTTACTAACCTGTCTATGGGACTTGATGACGTACTCAAGGATCAGATACTGGAGAGGTAGTGCCCTGCATACTGTTAGGGTTGGTGCTCAGAGTGCCAATCCGGATCGTATCTATGTCTGATTCATAAATACGAACAGTTCTTTTTTCCATAATATTACTTATTTAATGGTAGCACCTTTTATCTTTTATATACATATTCGATCTAATTACGATTTGATATCTAATTATGATTAGATTGAAACTAAATCTGATTTAGTGATACGTGTATATTAGACAAAGACCCTAGGATTTACAACGTAGTTTGTAATTAACATTGGGAAGCATCACTATAAGTTGTATATCCTTAAATAAAGTTTCGGGTCAAGATTTACTAACATGGGTCAGTTAGTAAAATCTGCTGAGACCAGTACACGTCGTATATCGTGACTTGGTCTGATGGTTTATCCCAATGAACCATGAGTCTTGGGAGACTCGTATAGACATGTAGGTGTTTATCTGATAAACACTGAATGACTCACTGAAGATTTCCTAAAAGATGGTACACCAATGTCAATAGGAATCTTCTCAAGTTGAGTGAGCATATTGGTTCTTTGACTTGAGATACCACTGTGGATATAGTGAAGTGGTTTTGAATGATATTATTGTAATATTGGTTCAATTTAATCATTGGATGATATTTTACCATTCTAGAGTGTTATGACCACTCTTGTAATGCCTATAATTGTTTTTGGGTGATTTATTGGTGGTGACTTGAATTGGTGTTTTGATTAATATGATTAATATTGAAAAAGTTGGATTAAAGCATGAAAAATTGATTATTTTTATTTCAAAATCAGATCTGGAAAACCTGAGCATATTGTGATGAAAATAATGTCATATGAATGTATTGGATGTATTTTGGGTGTTGGAATAATTTCCGAAAATTGTTTCGGAGTTGAAATAAGTGAAAACGGTGAAAAACAGTGTTACCGTGTGACTTTTGAGCCAACCGGGTGATAGCTGCCCAATTAGTTAATTGGTCACTGTTCGAGTAGCCCATAAACTGCCCTAGTACTATTGGGGCTGACCTGGGCAGCCCTCATGTGTATTGGGTAGTCGGTTAGGTCAAAGACATGTTTTATGCCATTTTACGGAAAAATATTTTCGTAAAAGTTTCGCGACGTTTTTTAGTTATTTATGTCATTATTTGATAACGAATAAATATGTTTAGGTGAAATATGAATGAATTATTCATATTTGATATTGAATAATTGATTCGGTAATTTAAAAAGTTTTAAAATTATGATTTCGCCCGAACAGCCTTCCGCCGCGCCCTTTGCCCAAAACCCCAACAAAAATGGTATTAGAGCATGTATGATCCTTCATCCATTACATTTGTCATGCTTGATATATGATATATAATCCAATTTTGATGTTTTCACTTGCACGTAATCAATATGTTTCTTGACTTTTCGGTACTACGCTAACGGGAAACGTAACGAGAATTTAATAGTTAAGTTAAGTTAAGTTATGTTTTCTAAAGGTAGAATTGAATTGTTTAGAAAATGATTTAGATTAAAATTTTGCATATGATGTAGAACAATTCTTCCTTGAGGAATATCCCCGCTTAAATAAGGCTGTAAAGTAACGTGTATTGGATGCATGTTTCTTGGTCCGTCTTGTTAATACGGTTTATGGGTATCTTTCAATGGCTGCATCCGAGAAAGTGCCAAAGCTGTGAGGGTGTAGTTGATAGAATTTTATCCATGCGGATGTATAATTGATACTAGACAAATTCAAGTGAAAGTGGAAATCCTGAACGTGCCAAATCTGTCAGGACTACATCGATAACTTGAGTTTGTCATTGGCAAGTGAAGCCTTGATACGCCTCCTTGTGAACGTGTCAAAGCTGTCATAACGAGAAACAGTCAGGACCAAAATTAGGAGTCACTGGTGAGTGATTGACAATGAGTTTTCTACCTAATGAATATACATAGGCGAGATCGTGCCAAAGCTGTGAGTCGAAATATATTCATGGGATCCTACTCTCACTATGGAATTCGACTATGGAATTCGATTTAATTATTGCATTCCCGTTCTCCGTTAGGGATTACGGTATTACGTAAAGTAGTGGGAGACACTACTGGGTTAAAAATCCATAACTCTAGTAGTGCGTAATTTTATGGAAATGCTACTTTTTTTTTCCTTTATTCTACATTGTTAATAGAATTATACTTCTAATCCACTGCATACATATTACTTGAATATGTTTTCTGATTTCACTTTTGGTTGCGTATTTCTAGAATAGGTTATAGAATGTTAGTATACTTGGATATTATTAGATTAGTCTAAACCATCGGGAACTGTTGTTCCGATTTTCTTGAAAATCAAGATGGTTAGTGACTTAGTTACTAAGTCATGATTAGTAATCTAAAGAGGTATCTGTTTTAGGATATAATTGTCCAGAGAGAATAATTTCTTGTGCAGTAAGAATTGACGTGAATTGGTCCATGTCTCGAGATTCTTAACTGCATTAAGAAAACTCTATTAGGTATTTTGTTTATCTTATAATGACGTTTCTTGGCTTTAGCGACTTTTAGAAGTCACGTGTTTGCACAGTTTGCTAATCAATTATTTGCAATTGTTGTGAATAATTGAAGGCAAATTATAGAGCTTGAGAAAAGAGATGTGTATAGTTGTGTATAGAGAATATCGATTCCCACAATACGACAACTGCAGGTATTGGATACCAGATCTCTCATCTAGTTATCTAAAATAATGTTTAATGATTGTTTTGATATTTGATATCAGAACTTGCGACTATTGGATAGTTACTTGTTCTTTATAAAAAATTGTTACATATTTTAATATGACTAGTAGTGTCATTGATGAAGAAGATAAACATTAAAAAATATATTCGATTAACTAAATAATTTAGAACAGTGTTTTATGAGATTTTATCACATAAGCATTAGATGCTTATTCCTTATGGTAAAAGATGGTCTGATACAAGATCACACCATATATCCTTATACATTTAATGAATATTGTATTCAGGATGTGATTAAATCTCATTTAACCAATGATCGTCATTGGACCATTGATTTATTAAACTAATACTTTGGAAGTATGTAGTTTAATGAATTATAAATTGACATGGATAGTTTTCTTTACTTCGCAACTTAGTTAAGGAATTATCATGACTTGGTTACATGTTTTTAAAAGAATATATATTGAACGTCTTGAATGGTTCGAGAGATTTCAATATGTTTCTGATGAAACGCGGATAGAATATATTTGAATGGTTCAAAGATATTCTATTTGAAGTATTGAAAACTATATTTTAAAAATTCTTCGTGAGTCTTTGAATTGTTCAAAGATGTTTGATATGATCGAACATATGAATTTATGGCAATTAGTTCTAAAGTTATTAAATGAATATGATTCTTACTCAATATTATTCTTCTACGATTCCATCGTGATGGAATGGTCAGTGGGAGAAATTGAATCTTATATGATCTGATTCGTTTGATATTGAGTGTTACCGAAATAGTTTTTCAATAATCTTAGGGTTATGCTCCAGTTACACTAATTCATCTTTTTAATTAAAGTTCCATTAGTTTCTACAGTTACGTATATGATATGTATAAATAGAAAATTCGAATCTTAAAAGGTTTGAGATTTGAATCTTTCTTTTGTATAATGGTTATATAATTGAAAGTACTTGCACCTCGGAGGTACAAGTAAAAGTTTATCATTTATTCTATTTAATGGAATATTGTATTCTATTGTATAGAATATCTTTTCTATAATCCCGTGTAATAAAATTATTTTATTACTTGGAAAATAACATCAGATGTTAATGATTGTAGAAAAGACTTGACTTATTGAAGTCAAATGTGAGAGTGATAAACTATAATGGAACTACATAATTAATAAGATGAAATGACCTTTTGAAATCTTCTGTATAAGTTTAATAGGATGTCAGAATCATTTACAAAGTATTTGATACTTATTGATTCTGTTGTTTTCTTATCAAAGAAAATTATCCTATAACTTATTGTGGGAGAGATATTTGATATCGATTTCGAAAATTAATATTGAACCATAGATCTAAAAATTTTTGTACCTTACTACGATCAAGTTTTGTACTTTATTAAGCTTTCGTTATGAATCGCTCATAAAATGTGCAAATTATTTGCGCAGCAAAGCAAAATGAGCTTGATAAAGGTTTGACCTTTATAGTATGCCAGTGAGAAAAGCTATACTCAATGATCTATTGTAGATTCTGAGAAAACTTGTCTCTAGTCGCACTAATTGAACAATTAAAGATCTGTTGGTTAATGTTGATATTAAACTTTGTATTTTGGCTAAAGAATGTAATGTGGCATTCCTGAATGTTTTCTTCGAATGAGAAATCCGTTGTGGTTTCTTTGTTTGAAGAGTTCATTCTAGAATGGTCATAGAGTTTGTATTTTGCTAAGATCACAGTTTGATATACTAGCTTATAGAGCCTATTGTAAACTCAGATAAGCTTTGAGGAAATCTGTGTTCTCTAATTTTGATACAGTCAGATTGTCTGATTTTATCAAAGCATAGAGAATACATATTTGATAGTAGGGTCAGTGGGAGCGTATAGATTTCTTTCTAGTGTTATATATCCTAACAACATTATTATTATTAAAGTAATAATGAGATGTTTATAAGGTAAAAGGTTTACCTTAGTCTTATTTTCTCCGTGAAAGCAATGCGAGTAGTCTTTGATATATTTGATATAATATTTTATATATGATATAAAACTAAGAGACGTGTGAGATACTCCCATTAGTCGTGCATTAGATATGATCTAATAAAAGACACAGCAAGACTATCTGTATGGCAGTTAGTATAACTGTTTGACAGTTAGTGTGTCTCTTGTATATAGTATTAATCTTTCGTAAATGATGATTCATTTGCCGAAAGAAAAATTGATTAGAATGTCTAGTCAATCTGATGCATCATATAATGATAGCATAATGAATACTATATTAAGTGCGATTAAAGATATCAATTTAATCGTAATAGTTACGAGCTATTTTGATATGATGTAAGCCATAAGATAGATCATGAAACATGTTCTTTGTGATCTTTGAGATATTAAGAACAAATTTCTTATTCATGGAGAATATAATCCGCAACAATTAGAGTCATATTGGTTTTGAGTCTAAATATGACGTTAGACAGTTTACGTCATATAAAGTCAGAAAAAATACAGTGGGAGTGTCACCGTTGATTCTACTGAATTAGTAGAATAAGTTGTAACTTATGAAGTATTGACTTATGAAGTTACATAATGACCTTATAGATTAAGAGTTTTGATATTAATGTTGTGTTTGTAGTTGTCCCATAATATTTGGATTTGATTTCTAAATATATAGAAAACTTAGTAGCTATAACACAATATTGATATCGCATCTGAGTCATATTGATGTAGAACTTGGGTTCTACAAATTATGAATGATGCTGGCTAAGGGAAACGATTGGGTTTGTTGGACAAACTCAATATGTTATAGCGGACCTAGTTCATGTTGCCTACCTTTTGAGTGCTAGGTGAGCTCTTGAGGGCCATGAGTATGTGATACATATTGAGATATGTATATGATACCGTGGATTGGCACTAGAGCAAATGGGAGAAATTGTTAGGGTTGGTGCTCAGAGTGCCAATCCGGATCGTATTTATGTCCGATTCATAAATATTAACAGTTTCTTTTTCCAAAATATTACTTATTTAATGGTAGCACTGTTGGAGTTTCTACGGCCCCGAGGATCGAATACAAAGCAAGAAATTAGTGCGAATACATACGACAAAGTTACGGAATACTCACATCGATCGGTTGAGCGACGCGACGACGAACAAAAATCTGTTTTCTGCTCACTACTGCTCACGGTAGTTTCTGTTTTGGAGTCCCCATTTTCGGCTTCAAAATTTAAGAATCCAAGCTCCAAGCTTCGTCAAATGATTCCAAGCTCATTGGTGGACTTCCCTATCACCTTCGCATGACTTCGTAGTGTGCTAGCACTCAAGAAATTGGCCACAAATTTCCCCACTTGGCTTCCCTTGCTCACGGTTTCTAGGCAGAAACCAATGAAGAACACAGCCCCTTGGGCGTGTTTGAAAGGAAAGAAAATGGCAGCCCCTTGGGCGTAAAGGAGAGGGAGAGAAAAAGAAAGAGTGAGTTGTGTGATGGTTGGTTAAAAGTGTGTATCTAATACCACTTTTTATTTTCCAAAAAATCAATTAATTGATTTCCAAAATCAAAAAACGAATACCAAACATTTAAATATATTAAATGTCTATCATGCCATCACACTTGAGTGTATCACACTCCACCATCAACTTCCATCAAGTCACATCACTCAATCAATCAAGTGACAAGTTGTCACATCATTCAAAGTGACTAATGATTTGACGCTTGATGCGACTAGCGATTTGACGCTTGATTTGACTTGCGTGCCGCATTCGAATTCGAAATGCGAATGCGCTCGCAAACAATCCCATGCTCGGGTTCGCTAATTCCAAATTAACGAATTTTCCGTTGCGACGTAATTAAATGATTACGCCTAGCGAAATCACTATTCACGTCGCCAAAGAATTAATTCTAAATTAACTCGTTCGCCCGAATTAAAATCTAATTTTAATTCCTTGTCGAAATCCAATTTCATTTAATATATCAAATATATTATTTTATCGATTAATTCCAAATTAATCGTTATCTCTCTTTAAATGATATTTTATCCCAGATAAAATATCTCCGCAATTAATCCTAGATTAATTTTCTCTCTCATCTAATTAATCCCAGATTAATAAAAGTGCAAGTCATAGGTCATCGGTGAATCTTCGGGAAATGACCCATGAGATCCCCGGATATGTTGGCAGTAAATACGGTCGTCGGACTATCCGAACACGTAAGTACCTAGTACTACGTTTGTACCGATTTACAAGGCAAGGTTGGCTTCTAGCAAAGCGCCATGCCTACCCAATTCTCCAAAAATATCCCTACAGGAATATAAGGATCTATATCAGGCGTAGTATACGTAGTATTGCGTATGTCGATCCAGTATCGGATGATCACATGCTAGGCCTGGTGCTGGAATTGTGTCTGCCCTGTACGAAGCACATGTCGGATGTCTGGTAACTAGTCTCCATAATCGGATAAACCTGACCTTGTCATTTTATCTCGATGACTGCAGTACATAAGAGAACCAGTACCGTATCCTACGTGACCATCATCTCCATATGACTGGAGTGACACTTCCGTCTTGACATCACACCCAACACACTACGATTCTCGATATACCCAGAAGAGGCGTACACAGAAACCGGTTAAAACCCTGGACGATCAAAACCCAAAGTATATTTATTGTCGCAAGTATTAGCGGTGCAAGTCTCAGGTTAACACCAAATACACCTACCCTGATTTCGGACTTCCATAGACACATAGTCATACTACCAATGGAATTCCGATGGGGTCTATCCAGAGTGAAGTTGTTTCCCGTACCATCGGTAAAACACAACCTCCTATTACACTTGCATGAGTATCCTATACCCAAACATATGAGAACTATGTCGTTGTGCCCTCACAACGCGCACAAGTGTAATACTAGTCTTTTACGTATTATCGATGTCCAATCTCGATAATACTCTAACTAGGGATATTTAATGATTTATCATTCGTGGACTGATACTGTCTCATATCATTCTCAATCCAGGAACAAATCATAAGGACCTCCTATCATTTATACATCTTGGTGATCTAATCACAAATGATAAGAGAGCAATCTCTTTTGTCACATAGTTAATTTGTACAACAACACCATGATCTGTACAAATAGTGACGCTATGTGTCATAATTGTCCAACAATCTCCCACTTAGCCTATAGCCAGTCACTCGAGTGTCTAACACTCGAAATATGTACGGTTGGCTCAAATTTGCGGAGGAAAGGTTTTCGTCAGCGGATTTGCATTATTATCATCTGATGCGATTTATTCGATCATTATATTACCACAATGTATGATCCGAACGAATCAGATGATTATCGAAGTATGTATCTGGATCATTGATGAGACCATTAATTCTTTAACCTGTGCTGAAGCCTAGCTCAGCTGCTAACAGAACTATTATCTAATCTAATTAGATTTATTTCGACCCAGAAGGCTTCTATTGCTGCCTCAGCTGCAGCAATAACCCGCATTTGTTGTTTATTCAGTAACAGTATCTTGCTTGAAAGATTTCCAGCTCACTGTACCGTTATTCAAACTATATAGTACCGATTTGCGACTTATAGTCGTTATTATCGGTTTAGGAAACTTGCAGCAGTGATCCCAGTCACTTCAAGTTCTCATTCGCCATAGTTTAAGACAGCATCCTTAGTTCTCTAAGAAACTAACGGATGTTCTTAATATCAATCCAGTGACTATCACTTGGATTGGCCTGATTGTGAATTCATATGCTCAAAGCGTATGAGACACCAGGTCGCGTACATTTTTCAATGTACGGATTCTCGGAGAGTTATCTCGAAAGCCAAGCTTTCACCGATTGTTATTATAGGAATATCATTTCCAAGAAATGACATATTATCATTATTGTATAGGACAGCCACTATTAGTGAGCTCCCACTAACCCTCTTATATACACAAGAATCATTTACGTTTTGAATTAAATCATAAACTATTATGATTACATCAAAACGATAATTCTAAGAACCTATGCTTGCTTCAATCCAAACATGGATCGAACAACCTGCAAACCTTGTTTGCTAGTTTAGGTACGACAAAACTGACAGGATGTTGTAAACATCCTCCAAATGGTTTCCTTTTCAGGAAAGCGATTTTCCCGTTCAGCTGTCATATTTCATAAATGAAACATGCAGCTTTAGCAAGCATTATCCAAATGGATTTACCATGGCAACAGGTAAAAGGTTGAATCATTGTAATCAACACAATATTGATAACGATACATTTCCGCTAAAAGCCTAGCTTTATACGTTGGTATGTTGCCATCCATGTACGTCTTCCTTGAAGACTTATAAAGTACCAATAGGCACAATGCCTTGTGGTACAACAACTAGTGTCCAAACATAGTCGATTTACATGGAATCCATTTCGGATTTATGACACTTTGTCATAATAGGGAGTCGATACCTTGTATCACTTCCTCATACGTAGTCAGTTGGTATACCTCAATAAGATTGACATCTTTATGAGGTGAGATCAGAAACCCATACCCCAGGTTGTTTTCTGACTCTCTCCGACATACGCGGTTCTTGTGTATTCGAAGATTACTGGTATAGTTTCATCATTGATGAACTATTTGTGTTCCATTAAGGATTCGGTGCTTGGAATAGTATTACTCCGATTTTCATCGAGTTTTACTTTCCTCCCACTTACCACTGCATATCGGTATTCCTCTTAGGAAAACCGCATGGTGAGCAACAATTAAATTATTCTCTAGTGAGTTGTATAAGTACTATACTTTGGTATCCCTAGGATAACCTACAATTGACACTTATCCAATTTGGGTTTTAGTTTGGTATCATCCAAACATATGCCCAGCATACCCAAATTATCAGGAATGAGAAAACTCAGTTTCTTTCATGTTCATATCTAATATGATATCTGTCAAACAGATATTTTTATGGAACCTTATTCAAAATAAGTTCTGCACTGTTAATGCTTATCCGTTAAAGGAAATGGTAGCTCAGAGGGACTCATGATTAACCTTATCATGTCTAACAAAATTCGGTTACTCTGTTCGAATTGACGTGTTCTGGGAGGACTCCTCATTGAAAGAATACTATAATCTTTCAAGTATTTTAGAAACTTACTGCTTAAGTATTTTCGTCATGGTCTAACCGTGACGATTTAATACTTTAGTCGATCTGTTTGTTTATTTCCTGTCGAAACTTTAAAAGTTTCCGATTTGTGTTTCAAAAGAAACATATAACCATAACGTGATGCCACATCCGTAAAGGTCACGAAATATTCATATCCACATCTAGCCTAGCTAGACATGGGCCCACTTGCTTCACTATGAACTAGGGCTTACAGATCGGTGACACTTACACTTTTACCAAGTAAATAGTGTTTTAGGCACTTTGCCCAATAAACTAGATTCGTAGACTTTATTTGATTGGAATCAAATCAGTCCAAGTACCCACTCTTCAAAAGTGCGGATATACGAGTCTTGTTTAATTGTGTCCCAAACAACAATGCCACATATTAGTTTCTTCTGACCAAATCAGTTTGAGCTATTTGTTTGTCATTGTAACATCCCGGGTTATTATAGCGAGTTGCGTGAATTTTAATTTCCGCGCGTGAGGCCGCGTCCAAACGCGAAATAAATTTTAGTGTATAATGGGGACTTTTATAGAGAAATTAATTATAAGACAATAATTATAAATTGAGGGACCAATTTGAAATTTGTCACCAAATACAAATAAAACCTAGAAATTTCTACACACTCACACTTTGCACATAAACACGTGTGTGACACACAAAATTAAAATAATACACACACGCGCGCATTGGACACACACACACAGAGTCACGGTAAGAAGCATAACAGAGAGAAGAATCGAGAGAGAGCTGAGAGAGATCTAGAGATGGACCGAGAGAGAGAGATCAGGTAGAGGTGGGAAACTCCGGCGACGTTGGTCGAGTCCCTGGTCGCCGATGAACCTCCGGCGAGTCCATGGTGCCTGGCTCATCGAGCAGAGGCAGGAAGCAGAAACAAATAGAGGCAGAACCGAGAGAACGAGAGAGAGGGCTGGAGGAAGAAGAAGAGAAATTCAGCAATTTAAAGCTTTAGATTCAGTCATAGTAGTTCCCTTGTGGTATTAGACGTCTGAAAAATCAAGTAAGTACACTGTGATGATTTCCTTGAGATTTTTGTTTATGGATGTTTATGGTTTGGGTAATTCTAAAATTGAGATAGGCAATTTGTAATAATCATGATAGAATGCTTTAGAGACTCCATCTAGTAAGGAAATTAAAAGAAATTATTAAAAAAGTTGAGTTTAAAATATGAGTAAGAATTCGGGTAAACCCTAGAAATTAGGGGTTTTAGAACCAATTGATTATATTGTTAAGTTTAAGTGTTGAGGTTTGCTAATGAAAGCTTGGAGTAGAAAATAGATGAATTTTGGAAGAATTTGAATTATGGATTTCAGTGTGGGTGTATGGGAATATGTAATGGGTGTTGCTGAGAATTTTGGAAATTTGAATAGAAATAAGAATCTGAAGAAATTATATTTATATGTTTGTTTATACGGCAGAAGTGGTAGCAGTAACAGTAGCAAAAATTGATGAAGAAGTAGTGACAGCAGACTTAAACATGAGATTTGTGTATGTGATGATTAGAATATAGTTTTATGTGTAATGTTGTGTTTTAGAAGTCTAATTTGATAATAGAATCAGAACTTGGAATTGAGTTTATATATTGATTGATATGACAGTAAAGATGTATGTGTGTAGAACATAAAAAGAATGAAATCAATATGTTAAAATGGAACACTGAGTGAATATGAGTTTACAGATACAAAGAATCATTGGTGAAAATTTATCCTAGTTTGTGAATGTAAAGAACAGTGAATATGGTATGTTCCTGGATGAAGATGACAGAGTGAAGAATCAGGTAAGTGTTATATATGTGGCTGATGGATTGTATATTGATGATGTGTTTCTTCTATACTAGTTTTTGTGTACTGTCATATTCTGGACAGGTCACATTTTGAATTTATGACTTGAGTTTTAGATCTTCGATTGACAAGCCGTAAAGTTCTGAGTAAAATAGACACAATTGCGAGTAACATATCCAAAAATCAGATTTTTTGGACTTAAGACGCTAAGGTAGAAAAATCTCCAAAGTCAACTGATTGGCACTGCACCTGTGACCTGATGATCTAGGCTCGGTTTTTTATTTTTAAAATGTGTTTTGGGTGTCCAAACGATGAGACGTCAGTGCCAAAATAAACTAGACACTGATGGAACCCCAAAATCCTCAAAACATTCACACAGAAATTACACCAAGAACTTCGCTAAATTGTATTTTTTATTCATAAAACGAAACTGAAAAACAACAAAGAGAAGGTGAAGGTTAATTCACCAGCCCTTGCACAACATTAAAGTGTTGGCAACCTCCATTTCCAATCACCAATCCCAAATTTAACCAAATGATAGCATAACCCCCAAATGAAACAAAAATCCTAATTTATATCTAAATCCTAAATAACTAACATGACTCATCTACTCTTATATCCTATTTTGCCCCTTGGGTCCTAACATTACTCCCCCCTTTGAAAAACACGTTGTCCTCAACGTGGGAGCGCGGATATGACTATCGCCTCAAAGGATATCCCAGGCTTGAACGACATTGTTCTGATGAAGTCCCAAGCTTCCTCCAAATACTCAACGAATTCAGCCAATTGATAAGAGTGCATAATAATCCTTTGCAGAACCGATCTGAAGACAACAAATCCACCAACAAAACCGAAAAATTGCACAACTGACACCTCCAATTTCTTCTCCCGATGAATAACCAATGGTTCTAGTTCATTGTCTTTCTCCAACAATTCCCAAAGTTGCAATGGTCTTTCCCCTTTAGCATGCTCTTGTTTCTTTAACAATTTTGTCGCCTTAGGAGCGCGATCCTCCGCCTCAACGGCTACAGACTCCACTACTTCAAGTTCTTCACCCTTCACTTCATTACATTCATCTTTATTACTTGCTTCACTCTCATCCATGAGGACAGAATCCCCGTCATCCACATAATCAACCGACTTAGTTTGACATACATGCCTCGGATGGAATCGCGCATCACATCTAAAACAAATCCCCTTATCACGTCGAAACTGAAAGTCAACCGCAGGAAGTTGCTTGAATTTTCCCGATCGACCGTTTGGAAGGTTCTCAGATTTTTTCCCAATGTTCTCCACAAGCGGTGGTAGGCCAATATTTACCTCTTGATGTGAGGTGGTGGCATCTGATCCTTTTATCATCTTCTGCATCTTCTCCAACATTGAGTCAAACTTTTTCCAAGGATCTTCCTCAACTCTATCCAAACTTCTCACATCTGACTGGTACACGAATCCCTTAACGGCTCGAGATCTTTCAGGCTTGCGTGAATTGATCCTTCTCTGTTTTCTGAATTCCGCCAATCTATCCAATTCCGCTAGTTTCTCTTCCGCCTTTAGGGCTAATTTTTTGACCCCTTCAAGATCAATAACCCTCAAGTACTGTAAACCATCTCGAACCTCAGATTGCAACTCATACCGCAATCCATTAATGAAAATGCCCGGTAAATAGTACTCGGATATGTAAGACATTGATCCCACCACACAATCGAACCTGTCAATATAGTCACAGATAGAACCATCTTGCTGTATGTTATCCAATTCGTACGAACTCCCAACATTCCTCATTTTTGTTTTTTTTCCAACAAACAGTAGGCTCAGGGGCTAAATTGAAAGAACTTGAAATTTTCTGGGCCAAATCGTAAAAATCAGAAACTTTAGGGGTGAAAATGTAAATAACCTGCCGGTGGCCGGAAATGCAAAGGGGTGGTCGGATCTGAGAGAGTAGAACGTGCTGAGCACGTTGGTGGTGGCGGCGTCGTCAGATTCCGGCCGTATACGGCGGATCGGGGCGAAGAAGACCGCGACAGTGGGTGGCTGCTTCTGGCGTTTTCCGGCGGCTTTGGCTTCGAGGGTGGTATTGATTCGATCGCCGGCGTAAGGGGGATATTTTGGTGTGTTTCGCCGACGTCGGAAAGTGGCTGAGAGGCGGCGACGAGCGCGAAACGCGCAGCTTATCGCGGTGGCTGGGCAGGCTGAGACGCGGTGGTTCTGGTTCGATTTGGAGCCGCCGGCGGTAGGGATGGTTCGCCGGCGTCGTCTGAGGAGGATGGTGGTCTCGGCTGTCGTCGATGGTTGCTGGTGTGGTGGTGGTGGGTGGCGGCAGTAGGATTAGGGTTAGGGTTTCTGATTTTTTTTATTTTTTTTTTTTTTTTTTATTTTTTTTTTATTTGATTTCTTTTTTCTCAACCAACAGTAACCACCACAGTTCCAAGGAACAACCGCTCTGATACCAATTGATGGAACCCCAAAATCCTCAAAACATTCACACAGAAATTACACCAAGAACTTCGCTAAATTGTATTTTTTATTCATAAAACGAAACTGAAAAACAACAAAGATAGTTGAAGGTGAAGGTTAATTCACCAGCCCTTGCACAACATTAAAGTGTTGGCAACCTCCATTTCCAATCACCAATCCCAAATTTAACCAAATGATAGCATAACCCCCAAATGAAACAAACATCCTAATTTATATCTAAATCCTAAATAACTAACATGACTCATCTACTCTTATATCCTGTTTTGCCCCTTGGGTCCTAACAGACACATAGGAGCCCGACATATAAAAAATTTAGAACCATTGGACTTCATAAGAATTTTTGGCGGAGTTTTGAAGTGGAGTGATCAGCAGTGACTAATCTGATTCTGTCCCTGCTGAACAGCTGGCAGAAATCAGTTTGTTTACGGAGTTCTGGGATTGAAATCAGGATCCGTAAAATTTGGGGTATAGTAGACTCATAGGGGATTCATCCATAAAAATTTCAAGTCCAAATTCCTTACCAATTGCTCCCAGAAAAATTCCAAAGTCTGACCCAAAAACCTGGAAAATTCTGGTTCATATATTCTTATAAGTTCATTAAATATTTCTTTGTTCTAACAATCCCTTTATTCTTATAGATCACATGTCATCAATATATGTTTTAAGATCATGTTTTACTTATATGCTCATGTATGTAAATTAAGTATATTTATTTATTTTTCAATCATAATTTACCTGTGTGTATGTTGTATACACAATATTTTGGTAATAGTATAAGCATATATTATATAAGATGATTAAAGAGGAAGGCATGTAAAGATGTTGAATCCATATGCTATTGATTTATAAGTATGCATGAATATATGCATGTACGTATACGATAACATAAGTTAAGAATATAAAGAAGCATGGTTAGGATCAGAGGAAGCATAAGAAATATATATGTGTGTATGTGTGTAATGGTTTTCGGAAAAATTGAAGATAAAATTAAGAATGGTTTTGAAATTCAAGCGCTTTAAAGAAAAGTTTTAAACGCTTTTGAAAGAATATTTTTCAGAAAATATTTTTACAGTTTTGAGACAGAATATGATTTTATGTTTTTCGGGGCATGAGGGAAAAATTCACCCCAGTATGTAACTTGAGATTCAGTTGGAATTGACGGATATCATATGGATTCGGGATTTGACCCATCCCAGCTGTACACTAATTGGAATTGACGGATTTAGACACATGTGCACATGTGGAGGACTGGGGGGACGCTCCTAGATCCTCAGCGCTCAGATGGTACATTCCTGGGCGGAGATGCGCCTACGGGCGGAGATGCGCCTTCGGGCGGAGATGCGCCTACGGGCGGAGATTTGGTTTTCAGAAAAAGGATTTCAGATTTCAAATATCAGTTTTTCAGAAAAAGGAGTTTTGAGATTTCAGATTTTCAGAAAACAGTTTTCTAAGATACAGATTTCAGTCTACAAATACAGTTTTCCAGAAAAAGAAAAAATAGAGTTTCAGCAAAAAGTTTTTAGAAATGATTTTTCAGAAAAGAATATTTCAGAAAATGATTTTCAAGCATTATAGAAGCATGGCATGTTAGAGTAGAGCTTAGTTTAGAAGCATGGCATGTTAGAGTAGAGCTTAGTTTATAAATCATGCATAAAGTCAATACATTCTGGTTATCATTTGAAATGCATATAATGGGCATTAATGCATAATAACATGATTATATCTATGTGCATAAAATTGATGTTGTATGTATTGCAAGTTTACCTAGAATGGGTATTTTGTAAGCACTAATGTATCATAACATGATTTCTTATATATATATATATATGTGTGTGTGTGAATGAATATAGTGGGATAAACACGACAAGTTAAGGTAGAGTATAATATACAGACTATGCATATTGATTATGATTTATGATTGTTATTAGAAGTGCTTAAATGGCATTGATGCATGATAACATGGTTACATTTAGTTGTACATATGATTGATGATTGTATGCGTTGTATGTTTACATCGAAGAAGCATTTTGTGAAACACGGGGGCAATAATAATGTGATTACGCAAACATGTATGCAAGGTTGATAATAGTTTGTTAAGCGTTTAATAGAAAGAATATTTTATAATGACCGATTTGATGATATTTCAAAATAAAGGAAGAAAAGAAGTTATAATAATTACCTAAACTGGATTACTAAAGAGTAAGTAGGAAAAAAGAAAGATATCAGAGTAACGCAGCGGAAATGTAACATGATTTAATATAATAAATGAAATGATAGAATGTGAGGACTGTATTATAGATATGTAAAGTGTAAGTAGGAAACAAGATGTAATTGTGAGTATGATTCAGAAAAAGAAATTAGTAACAAAGTGGTAATGCTTGAACATAGATAAGAGTTTTTACAGTTCACTCGAAACTGGCAATTATGTGTGATTATAAAAACAGTTAGATTATTAAAAGACTAAGAAACAGACTTACTTGTTTATCGCTTAAGGAAATAACATAGTTACTTACTGAGTCATTATGACTCACACCACAACAGTGTTTGAGTTTTGCAGGTTGGTGACCTGATCGGTCGACCACAGACATTAGAGCTTGAGCAGCCGGATAGCAGCGTTGCAGTCAGCCAGTCACCAAGTCTTGGGAAAGTCGAGTCTTGCGTATAGGTTGAGTTTAAAAGTTGTGTATTTGAGTATTGATGAGACGTGCTGAGCACGGATGCTTTTGTTGTAAAAGTTTTTGTATATTCGTATTTTCGGGCACGGAGCCCTGGTTGTATTATGTCTTTTTGTCTGCATCGCATTTTAGTTGGGCTCTTCGATTGCATTGATGTTGAGATGCTGGCCTGAGGCCTAGATTTTATGTTTATGTTGTATATGGATGCTGGCTATAGGCCAGGTTTCATGATGTTACGAATATAACATGCCGAAATGTTTCTAGAATCAGAGGCTTATGGAGATGGGTTTAGCCTGTCTCCTACCGGTAACATTGCTGCTAAAGCGGGATGTTACAGTCATGTTATACGTTTGAGATTTATTTATATTCAAAATATAAATGTTGTTATTCACATCTAATGTGTTTATCTCAATATCATCTTTATATAATAAAACATTTTAGTGTTCTAAAATATAAAGGTAAATCCGCAACGGATTATACACTGATATAGAGATAATGTTTCTAGTCAAACTAGTTACATTATAACAGTTTCCAAATTTAGATACGTACCCTAAGGGTAGTTCCTAAACTTAGGTATCTACGGTTAAAACAGCGACTTTCGTCCCGTTTCCAATTCGCAGATTAATCTCAATCTGAAGTCAGTATCCTGCTCAAAGCAGATTCTGAACATCAGTATATATTCATGTACCACACAGTATTTAAAATCCAATTTTAATACTAGTAGTGAACATAATTATGACAAACATATTTAAAGCCGGAGCCTTGCACCGTCTTTAATTCCTTCATGTCTGCCTTATCCAAACGGCAGTCACGCTTCCGCGATCCCGTTTGCCACAATTTAGGCAGACATTTTGGGATATGTCCTTTATCTTCCTAGAAGATTATAATGATTTTTCCTTTGCCTATTTCAACACTCCATAAGCCTTTGGCCTAGCCTCGACCTTCTAGAATATCGAAGTAAGATGCGCCTTGCGCTACTTGCCTAATTGCAAACTTTAACTTTATCTCATTGAGAATAGTCATTAACTCTCCAAGAGTTATTAATTACAATTTAGTATTTCTAAAATCTAAGTATAGATTTATGAAGATCCTTCAATTTCATTATCATACTTTAAGGATCTAACCCTTAGTTCTGACAAAGAAATTAAGAAGTCTACTGCGACAAGCTTAATGGATTAAGCACTAAAGTTATCATCACATGAATCTTCCAAAGATTATGCTCTACTATTTACTTAACTCCGGGCTTAGGCCTAATATGTTATTTTATCAAATAAAGTAACTTTATTAGTTTCCAGGACCATCCTGAAACTATTCCCAATTTGAAAATTAAACCATTTAAATACATTTTCCCTAGGATTATGTTTTTTAAATGCCAATCTTTCAATTTTCTTGATTTTAATAGTCCAACTATTTAATCAATGATTTTGGTACTATTAAATATAATGATTATTATAGTCCAACTATATTAATCAACTATAATTTTAATTTGTTTGAATACAGTCCAACTGTTTATTAAAACAACAATTTAAATATTAGTCCAACTAACATTTAATTTATTTGACGAATGATATTTATGATTGAGCGCGTATGACAAGTAATTAAACGAATATTGCAAATTTAATACTTGCATCCCACTATTTTTCGGCGAGCCTCTAACCCTCTGTCGAGTATTCGGGAAACCGTGTTTCCTAGTGGGCTAGAATCCCGTTAAATATCACACAATCTTGACTTTGGCCAACAAATTGTATGATAATTAACTAGGTAGATCTATAAGATCAATTGGATCCAATCCAATTCCTAGATCCAGTAGGGGGACATCCAAGTCCGAAACATATATCTTATATATGCCAATATATCCAATATATTACATAACCTTTTTCCTCTGAATCAACTAAGCCTTGGCTTTGGCACAACAAACTTAGTGATCCCAGTTAAGCGCGACCCATTGACCATGGAAAGCTTCGTAATCAATGTCGATGGACAGGAAGTGGTCTTGACTTTGGCCAACAAACCACAACTTGGACAAGACACTGATATGGAACAAAGCTCTCGTGATTCAAACACATCCTCGACGGACAAAGGCCTTGACTTTGGCCAACAAGCCAATGCCAGACTCGGATCTTGAGTAAGAATCACTCAATGGAAGGAAAAACGCTTAATATTTTGCGAGGGTTTTTCGAGTGCAAATTGGCAACCAATTTATTATCTTTGTTAAGGTCTCATCATCATACACCCTTAAACATGAATTCTAAACACATAATAAAGCGCATATGAATAAAATAATAATGATATGCGGATAGATACTTTACACATTGATCCTAGATCAAATCTCTCACTTTCTCTCTCCTGCTAGCACATGTATTACTTCTACCTGTTACACTACACTTCTAAAGAAACCTCATTTACATTGAGGAGAATAAGTGAGAAGAGAATACAAAGAGAAAGGAGGTAATATGGCTGGACAAGCAGGTCCAATTAATAAATTCCAAATTTATTACAATAATTTCTAAAATTGCCCCACCCATCTAATATCCATCTGATATACATTATTCATGCATCGCAACCATGTATTCACACAAGCATGTTATCAATCAATCTAATCAAATTAATTAATCTGATAATTAATGACCATCCAATGTTCAAACAACGATTTGATTTTGTGCGAGTCAAACTCGTTTTGTGAATAAGTACTCAAAGTATGAATTCTCGAATTAAATTAAACTACATAATTAAATCCAATTTAATATGTATTTAATACTAATTCGCTATTTAATTCCAAATTAAATATTTCACTTTATTTGACGAACCTTTACGACTTAAATTCCAAATTTAATCGCTACGGGTCTCAAAGCCCGATTAAAGTCCAACGTCAATTTAATTAAAGTCCAATGGGCTTTTAATTAATTTCTTAAGGCGTGGACTTTTGGTCAACTCGGGTCAAACCCAATAACCAAAGTCCAATCTGGGAATTACCCCATAAGCCTAGAAATCAATTTAGGCCCATTAGGCCCAATTAAACTTTAAAGGTACATTAGTCGCATTTGGGCTTTATGGAAGCGGTTTTGGGCCCAATTGGATCCAACCAATTTAGCCTAAACCTAACTTGGTACAACCAAGCCCAATTAGCCCAATAACAACTTTCAAGCCCAATTTTACAAAATAGGCCCAAATAATTTAATTCCAAAAATTTCAAATTTCTCAATTAAATTACCTAAAGTGTATAAGATAATTAATCACCCAAATGAATATTTCTAAAACATCAATTAGCCTAATTAATCATGCTCAATAACATTAAATCATGTCCAAAAAAATTTAACAAAAATCAAACCCAAACATGCTTAATAGCTCTCGGCAATGGGGACTAATTTTTTGTCAATTCCGAATTCAATCCAATTAAATCCAAATTAACATTAAATCAACATCCTCAATCGTTTCAAGTCATCCAATGATCAACGAAACAAAAATTACCAAGAATTAGGGCATCTACACCTTTCAGCCAAGCAAGGAAATTTGGGGAAAAATGTTCCAAACATAATTTCTTGAAATTGATCCAATCAATCTTCAATTCAACATCAATTAAGCATACTAAATCATCCAATTTCATTAATTCATGCTCAAAATCAATTTACCCAATTTTAAGCCCTAAATCATATTTCATGCTTTTTCAATCGCTCTGATACCATTGTTGGAGTTTCTACGGCCCCGAGGATCGAATACAAAGCAAGAAATAAGTGCGAATACATACGACGAAGTTGTGGAATACTCACATCGATCGGTTGAGCGACGCGACGATGAACAAAAATCTATTTTCTGCTCACTGCTGCTCACGGCAGTTTCTGTTTTGGAGTCCCCATTTTCGGCTTCAAACTTCAAGAATCCAAGCTCCAAGCTTCGTCAAATGATTCCAAGCTCATGGGTGGACTTCCCTATCACCTTCGCATGACTTCGTAGTGTGCTAGCACTCAAGAAATTTGCCACAAATTTCCCCACTTGGCTTCCCTTGCTCACGGTTTCTGAGTAGAAACCAGTGAAGAACACAGCCCCTTGGGCGTGTTTGAGAGGAGAGAAAATGGCAGCCCCTTGGGCGTAAAGGAGATGGAGAGAAAGAGAAAGAGTGAGTTGTGTGATGGTTGGTTAAAAGTGTGTATCTAATACCACTTTTTATTTTCCAAAAAATCAATTAATTGATTTCCAAAATCAAAAAACGAATACCAAACATTTAAATATATTAAATGTCTATCATGCCATCACACTTGAGTGTATCACCCTCCACCATCAACTTCCATCAAGTCACATCACTCAATCAATCAAGTGACAAGTTGTCACATCACTCAAAGTGACTAATGATTTGACGCTTGATGCAACTAGCGATTTGACGCTCGATTTGACGCTTGATTTGACTTGTGTGCCGCATTCGAATTCGAAATGCGAATACGCTCGCAAACAATCCCGGGCTCGGGTTCGCTAATTCTAAATTAACAAATTTTCCGTTGCGACGTAATTAAATGATTACGCCTAGCGAAATCACTATTCATGTCGCTAACGAATTAATTCTAAATTAACTCGTTCGCCCGAATTAAAATCTAATTTTAATTCCGCGTCGAAATCCAATTTCATTTAATATATCAAATATATTATTTTATCGATTAATTCCAAATTAATCGTTATCTCTCTTTAAATGATATTTTATCCCAGATAAAATATCTCCGCAATTAATCCCAGATTAATTTTCTCTCTCATCTAATTAATCCCAGATTAATAAAAGTGCGAGTCATACGTCATCGGTGAATCTTCGGGAAGCGACCATGAGATCCCCCGATATGTTGGCAGTAAATACGGTCGTCGGACTATCCGAACACGTAAGTACCTAGTACTACGTTTGTACCGATTTACAAGACAAGATTGGCTTCTAGCAAAGCGCCATGCCTACCCAATTCTCCAGAAATATCCTTACAGGAATATAAGGATCTATATCAGGCGTAGTATACGTAGTATTGCGTATGTCGATCCAGTATCGGATGATCACGTGCTAGGCTTGGGGCTGGAAATGTGTATGCCCCGTACGAAGCACATGTCAGATGTCTGGTAACTAGTCTCTATAATCGGATAAACCTGACCTTGTCATTTTATCCCGATAACTGCAGTAATAAGAGAACCAGTACCGTATCCTACGTGACCATCATCTCCATATGACTGGAGTGACACTTCCGTCTTGACATCACACCCAACACACTACGATTCTCGATAAACCCAGAAGAGGCGTACACAGAAACCGGTTAAAGCCCTGGACGACCAAAATCAAAGTATATTGATTATCGCAAGAATTAGCGGTGCAAGTCTCAGGTTAAGACCAAATACACCTACCCTGATTTCGGACTTCTATAGACACATAGTCATACTACCAATGGAATTCCGAGGGGGTCTATCCAGAGCGAAGCTATTTCCCGTACCATCGGTAAAACACAACCTCCTATTACACTTGCATGAGTATCCTATACCCAAACATATGAGAACTACGCTGTTGTGCCCTCACAACGCACACAAGTGTAATACTAGTCTTTTACGTATTATCGATGTCCAATCTCGATAATACTCTGTCTATGGATATTTAATGATTTATCCTTCGTGGACTGATACTGTCTCATATCATTCTCAATCCAGGAACAAATCATAAGGACCTCCTATCATTTATACATCTTGGTGATCTAATCACAAATGATAAGAGAGCAATCTCCTTTGTCACATAGTTAATTTGTACAACAACACCATGATCTGTACAAATAGTGACGCTATGGGTCATAATTGTCCAACAAGCACCTCTTGTCTTTTATATACATATTCGATATAATTGTGATTAGATATCTAATTATGATTAAATTGAATCTAAATCTAATTTAATGATACGTGTATATTAGACAAAGACCCTAGGATTTACAACGTTGTGCACAGTTACAACGTAGTTTGTAATTGACATTGGGAAATGTCACTATAAGTTGTATACCCTTAAATAAAGTTTCTGGTCAAGATTTACTAACACGGGTCGGTTAGTAAAATCTGCTGAGACTAGTACATGTCGTATATCGTGACTTGGTCTGGTGGTTTATCCCAATAAACAATGAGTCTCGGGAGTCTCATATAGACATGTAGGTGTTTATTTGATAAACACTGAATGACTCACTGAAGATTTCCTAATAGATGGTACACCAACGTCAATAGGAATCTTCTCGAGTTGAGCGAGCATAGTGGTCCTTCGACATGAGATACCACTGTGGATATATGAGTTATCATCCACACTTTGATGGCAGTCACGTCACCAATCTATTTAGATCAGACCTCCGTATGTTCGTTGGGTGTGGACTGATGCTCATGATATCCTGTGCGTATCAAGATAGAATCTGTCAGTCATGTGTACAGGGCATAGAAATCCTACACGTGTTTATGATCTAGTAAATCCATGGCCGTGGTATAACTTTGGAAATCATTTCCGAGTGTTATTTAGAGATCGTAAATTTGAAAGTCGATTATATTATACCATAAGGATTTGACGTTCTTATCTATATCACAAGTTTAATATGGATAGCCTGTGACGGATGGATTATAAGTATGTAATGACCTCGACTTGCATAGTTTAGTGAGATTATCAGTGGTCGTCATAATTCATAAATGGGTGAATTATGGACACGAAATTGGATTTCCTGACGGATAAACCTAAACTTAGAGAGTCCCACAATATGAAGTGTACTCGTTGAGCACTTGGACAATGCGTTACGAATAATACAGATTATTCATAACACTTCATCGGATTAAATGAGTTAATTGAAATCGTTTAAACAGTTAAATGAAAAACACATACATAAGGGCATTTTTGGTCATTAATAATTAATGTGTATTTGTATTTGATACAAAATTTGATTTGATACATATTAATTAATTGTCAAATGAGACTTTGACACATTCCATTAATATATGTATTTTTTGTTTAATGTAAATAAAAAATTATATATAATAACAATTATATTAATTAATTATTTAGATATTTACATGTTAAAAATTTAAATAATTAAATGATAAACTTTTTTCATATTAGTTATGATAAATGTTTAATTATAATTGGTTACATGTGGCATGCTTTAATTAAACTTTAGGTGTGCAAATATGATTTGCTAACATAAAGTTTAATCTTAATTTATTGAATTAAATTATAAAAATGTCAAAAATACCCTTCCAAAAGTCGGTTTAGCTTCTTTTTAATTTTGAAATTTTTTTTTCTTCATTATTCTATCTTCCATGGCCGAAAACTTCAAAGAAAAAGCTCTCAAATTATACTTGATGATTCAAGGAAGAAAATGAAGGAAAAACCAAGAAAAAACTTTATGAAAATTAGAGATTAAAGGTAATCTTCAATCCCTTTAAGCTTTGAAAGCATGTTTCATGTTCTTGATTATCTAGTTTTATTCTAGGGTTTCTTCTTTTCTATAAATTTGGGGCTTTTGGATTTGGAGGATGGAATTGGAAGTGTTAAGCATGTGTGAAGTAGTTTTGAATGATATTATTGTAATACTAGTTCAATTTAATCATTGGATGATATGTTGTCATTCTAGAGTGTTATGACCACTCTTGTAATGCCTAGAATTCTTTTTGGATGATTCATTGGTGGTGACTTGAATTGGTGTTTTGATTAATATGATTAATGTTGAAAAAGTTGGATTAAAGCATGAAAAATTGATTATTTTTGTTGCAAAATCAGATCTGGAAACAATGGATATATTGTGATGAAAATAATGTCATATGAATGTATTGGATGTGTTTTGGGTGTTGGTATAATTGTCGGAAACTATTTCGGAGTTGAAATAAGTGAAAACGGTGAAAAACGGCGTTACCGGGTGACTTTTGAGCCAACCGTGTGATGGCTGCCCAAACAGTGAATTGGTCACTGTTCGGGCAGCCCATAAACTTCCCTAGCACTATTGGGGCTGACCTGAGTAGCCCCCATGTGTATTGGGTAGTCGGTTCGGTCAAAAACGTATTTTATGCCATTTTGTAGAAAAATATTTTTGTAAAAGTTTCGCGAAGTTCCTTAGTTATTTATGTCGTTATTTGATAACGAATAAATATGTTTTGGTGAAATATGAATGAATTATTCATATTTGGTATTGAATAATTGATTTAGTAATTTAAAAAGTTTTAAAATTACAATTTCGCTTGAACAGCGCTTTCGTCGCGCCGTTTGCCTAAAACCCCAACAAATACTAGTATCCCGGACATATTATGAATTCAAGACCCCAACACTCTACCCACTGCAGTCATTGAATCCCTAGTCCATGCTCTGATACCATCTTTGTAACATCCCCGATCCGGGAGATGCTACCGGCAGGGAATAAGCCGTACTATCCCCTGAGCCTCAGACTTTCTAACAATACTATATAAACTTATGCACCGGACCGATGCCCAACTCAAGTCATGAATGTATAATGTTTTACAAACTTAATACTCAAACTCATTATACATTATACATTATAACTTTAGTAATGAACACTTATAACTCTTAGCATGCATATTCTTAACTAAAAAACTACATGTTACATGATTCTCTCTGAACTGAACTCTGACTTGACCTGATGGACCAAACCCTCTAGTGACTGCCATCAGTATCCATCCTCTCGAGCTCGTCCTCCGGGAATATCTGCAAAATAGAGAAACAATGAGTGAGGGGTTAGACCGTTTGTACGATCTAAGTTAGTGGACGATTTAAAATAAAAACTGAAATACTATAATGAAAATGTTTATTTTAAAACCAAGGTTCTTTCAGAAAATTATATTATATGAAAACCTTTTTGCTTGTATTAAAACTCTAAATTATTTTCAGAAAATCTTGTCTAGAATATCTTTTATAAAAATTATATTTTCTGAAATATGCTTTTGAAAGTCTGGTTCTATAAACTTATATCTGAAAGATCTGCTCTGATAACTATTTCAGAAATATCTGTTTTCTGAAAACTGTTTCAAAAATCTGATCTCTGCAAAACTGTTTTCTAAAAACCTAATATCTGAAAACTGATTTCTGTCTCTGAAAAACTTGACGTATGGGGGCGTTACGTATCGTCGTCCCCCTATACGCCTAACTATAGCTAGGAGTGAAAAATCCATGACATTGGGGTGTCATGTATCGCCGTCCCCCAAAGCATGCCACTCATGTCCCTGAAACTAGTGGTCTTAAGGCGTTACGTATAGTCGTCCCCCAAACCACTGAACTAGAACTGGGGGTGCGAATATATGCTATCCTCCAAGTTCTGAAACTAGGATCTAGGGGCATCTATCATCAGTAGTCCTGAACTAGGATCTGAGGGGTTACATATCGCCGTCCCCCCAGTCCTCTACATGTGCACATGTCATCCGTCAATTCCATGTATGTATCTAGTTACATACTGAGGTGGGTTTTTCCCCCATGCTTCGAAAATCATAAAATCATACTTCGAAAATATTTCATTCTCAAACATATTTTAAAACATAATCTTTCATGAAATAACTGCAATAAAAATCAACTAACGCCCTAAAAGCGTAAAAATAAGTCTGATATGTAAAAATACATTATAAAAGTCAACTTTAAAGAAGAGTGTTCACTCATTGATTTTGAAATTTGGCTGGTGCTATACAACTCATCGAAGGGAATTGCGGTCCATGCGATGATCTATAATTAAGAAACTCAATTAGAATGTAAGTCGTGGAATATACTTTGGAACTAGGTTAAATTTATCCATTTGGACACTTGTTATCACTTCAAGGCGTATTATATCTATATTATGATGTAATAACTGTATGCGAGCTGATACGAGACCCTTATGGTGGCCTCTAACATGCTAGGGTAAAGCTGGAATGAAAAAAAAGAATTTGAAAAATTCTGGTCCTCGCATCGTAACGCAAAGCCTTGCGCGTCACGACGTGCACCATTCCAGAAAAGGATACTTAGAAATTTCCAGGTCGCGTCGCGACGAGGCCATTCCAGAAATGAATCTCATGAATTACCCAGTACGCATCGTGAAGCGAAGCCTTGTGCGTCGCGACGCTGACCATTTTTCTAGGATTCTAACTTGCTTCCTAAAGTCTATCTTACTCCAAATGAATCACCAACACTTCTATATCAAAATTATTACACAAACTAATCTCTTGAACTTCAAATTCAAATGTTCTATATCAAGTTATCAACTTCAAATAATTTTTTTTTAAATCTAATTATCCATGTTTTAACTAAACCCTTAAAACTTTCAAATTTTGGGTACTTAACTTCAACAATCACTTTCTTTAATTATCAATCACCAATATACAATCCATATCATGCTAATATCTCAATTCTATCATCATGCTTTCAAAATCCAACAAACCAAGTTTTGGGTCAAGTTTCCTTACCTTTTTTTCTTGATTTCCTTCATTCTCTAAGCCCCTAATTATTGCCAATCTTCTCCTTAACTTATAGAGATTTGGTATTTGCTTAATTCCTTTGCTTCTTCTTTTTCCTTCCTTATTATTTCTCTCTTCCTCTTCTTCCGCGTTTTTTTTCTTTTCTAATTTATGAATTATTGAATAGTAATCCCCTTTTTATACTAGGGCTTATTTTAATGAGGAAAAGTGCAGAAAAGTTGAGAGAAAGTGTTAGATTTTTCCAGATAGGTTCATGGTACTATTCACCTAGATTTTTGACTTGCATTTCTGACCAATTTTTGGTCCGAATTTGGAAAAATGTTCAACTCGGACATTGTAGATCTCGATCTTAGATTTCTGACGATATAAAATTCATAAAATGGTAGTTCATATGAGAAAGTTACTGCCCAAATACCATGGGTTGTCCGGAGTAGAATATCATATCATCTAATATCGAAATTTTTGAAGATTAAGCCGACTGTTCACCAAAGTTATTTCATGAGGGTATATGTGTCTATATATGATTTATATTATGTAATACTCATCCCAATAGCTAATGGTAGTTGAGATTTCTGGTCGTTACATTAAGTAAGATCATGAGAGACCTAAGTTGATATGGAAACTTAATGAGATAGTGATTCTAGTATAATAACTTCAAAGAATTCATATAACCAATTCGACCTAATAAAAAAGAACTTTGATTTGGCTTAATTTAAAAAATAATTATTATGTTAAACGAGTTGATATCTTTCATATAACTGATCCAACCTAATAAAAAAGAACATGATTATATATATATATATATATATATATATCGGTTCCCTAAGGGATGTGGTGTAACATCACCCTCCAGAAGATGCTACCGGTAGAGAATAGGCTAACCTATCCCCCTGAGCCTCTGAATTTCTGACTATGATCAACACTTCTAATCTTATCTCAAACATATACTTATGCATAGAGACCATTGCCCAACTCAATAATATGGACTACATAACAAATAACCATAATTGTGTACTCAATACATTACACTTTATAATCCTGACATGGATGTTCTTAATTCTTACACGCACAAACTTTACTATACATATATCTGATACACGACTTCCCTTTGACTCTGACTAAACTGTACCACTGTACTCGACCTGGTCGACTCAACACCTTAATGACTTCCATCAGTATCCATCCTCTCGAGCTCATCCTCTGGGTGTACTGTAAAATAGAGAAACTGAGAGTGGGAGGGTTAGATCTTTTGAACGACCTAGTGAGTAGACAGTTGAAAATGAAAAACTGAAATAATTTATGAAATCTATTGTTCTAAAACTGAAATCTTTCAAGAAAGCTGTCTTTTCTGAAAACTCTTTCTTTTCTGAAAACATCTCTTTCTAAAAAATCTTTCTGAAAACCTTTCTTTTTATAAAACTCTGATATAGTATGTAAAAATGAATTCTCTTGCTACCTTACTGACTCTGAATTTGGGGTGTATGGGGGTTACATTTCGCAGTCCCTCTAGCCCTGAATCTAGGATCTAGGGGCATCTGTCATCCATAGTCTTGAACTACATGTGCACATGTTCTCTGAGTCAAGTTACATTTGAGGTGGGTTTTCCCCCATGCCTCCATAAATCTCAAAATCATACTTTGAAAACCATCTCTTTCTAAATCATTTTTCAAAACCATCTTATTAATAAAGTAATTTGAAAATCATTTTGGCTAATGGCCTAAAGCATTTAAAAGTAAGTTTCAATTCAAAAACATAAGTAAATCCAACTTGAGAAAATAGTCCACTCACATATTTGAAATATGGCTGGCATTACTTTGTTTTGCTGAAGGAAGTTGCGATTTTTGCCAACAAGCTATAATTGATAACTTGGTTAGAATATAAATCGGGGATTATACTTTGGAAATTCTATCACTAGATGGCATATTAAGTTGGTGACACGATGTAATGTGTGTAGATGCGATGATATGAGACACTTAGAGTACCCTCTAAATTCCTAAGATAAAATTGAAATGGCTAAGTCTAATTATTAGACAGTGTAGACACTGTATTTTTGCATGAAGCCCAATGATGAGCCTCATATGGAGGCACTACCTGAAAAGTTACGGAAGTCGCGGGAAACGAATGCTGGAAGGAAAAACTCCAAAATTAGCATCTCATCGGATTCAGACTCACTAGCCCGCCTGGGATTTGCTCAGCCGCTGTTTTAAACCTTAGCCTCGGCCCAAAACCCATACAATCCATCCTCACGCCCAAGGCCCATAAACACCAAGCCCACACGCCCATGACCTTCCCAAATAAAAAATTCCATGAAAAACAAATGTCAAAAATCCCTCAAAATCACCTTCCAATTTAATAAGATATGAAATCCCATCCTCACCACATTTAGAGATTGTGATCCCTAAATAAATTAAGAAAATATCTTTCATATTTATTTGATTTATTTCCTTACTTAGGAGATCCATTGTCACTTTAAATTAAAGAACAAATCACCAAGAGAAACCCTAGAGACTAAAACAGCAATCACAACAAAAAAAAAAAAAATCAAAACCTAAGCTTCTCTCATACTCTCTTTCTTAACCTCACACGGCTTCACACCACAAACCTAACCATCACACAAAACTCACACACACACGGCCATCTCACACACAGGCCACAAGCTTTTCAAGCGGCAACAAACAAACCAACAAACATTAACACACTAAAGCCACCCAAACCGTGAAGCATGAAGCCACATGCAACGTGAAACAACAACTAAAACAAATCCAACAAAAAGCAACAAGCTCCACCGACCAGCAAACAACACAAGAAGCCAAAAATAAAGACCCCACCAGCCGAAAAAATATCAAAACAAACCAGCCAACAAATGCCACCAAACTACCGAAAAACTGGACCCAAAAGAACAAGAAACAATGAACAAAAGCACGCAACCCCCACCCAAAAATAGTCCCAACAAGCACCCAAAACCAGTCCCTAAAAATCGAACAAAACAGCCCCCAAAACAGACCCTAAAACCGCAAAAAATGGCGAAGAAAATAGCGCCCTAACAGTCCCGAAAATCACCCGAAAAACAGTCCCAAAAATCACCCAAAAACAGTTAAGAAAAGCACAAAAATAGTGAAGAAAACAGTAGCCCAAAACTAGAAAAACAGCGAAACAGCGAACAAAAGTAGCGAACCAGCAAACCAGAAAAACAACAAGCTTTAATCCTTCCGGCGACAACCTAACGTGCTTCCGAGAAGAAACTTAAAAAGTAAGACGTGAGGGCACCCTTTACTATATTTATTTTGCTGTTCTGGACGCGGCATGCTTGGTTGGACGTGAAATACATCCATCCGGGCATGCAAGGTCCTATATTAAAGACGACCAATTTTTTGGCCACATCTTCTTTCTTTGATGTTCCGTTATTTATCCTTTTTTTGTTATTTATTTTATTTTACTATTTCGCATTTAGTTTAGTAATTATCCTTTTTACTTCGCCTTTATTTTATTTGTTTATTTATTTACTTTCATCGTTATTTACTATGCCGCATTTAGTTTCGTCATTTATTATTTCGCATTTATTTTGTGTTATTTATCTTTTTATTTAGTTATTCGCTTTTATTGTCATTTTAATATATTCCGCCTTTACTTTTATTTATATTTTGCTATATTATTTCGCATATATTTTTATGTCTGTTTACACTACATTAATGATTGTGTGTATTATCCCTTGCGATATATCAGATGGAAACCCAGATATAAATTCTGTAGCCGAATCCGAATATTCGGTAGTGCGGTCTGTACTTGGGATACCACTCCACGTACCACTCGGGAAATACTCACATATGCATGACTAACCCTCCTTTTATTCGCTATTTACTTATTAACGTTTTTCCCACTTTTGACTGTTTATTATAATTTTCATTACCGTATTTCTTAATTTATTTCTTAATTTATTTATATTCATGTTTATGGGTGTGTAAATGTGAGTTTATTTGAATTATCTTGCATGAACTCCATAAAACTTGGCTATACCATTGTGTGAACCCGTCCATTATACTGGCATAAGTAAGGGACCATTCCAAACCCAACGGTTTGAGGTCTTCCCTTGCGAGGGTTGAGTGCGGCCTTAAATTATTTCCCAGTTCACACTGGGTGGCGACTCTTTTATTCTCCGATTTAGTCCCTCGCGGGCTACTCCGTACTCTCTACGGGCTGCGAGCCCAACAGTATCGTGGTCGCCGAGCATCATAGGCATAGCGGTAAATCCTGCTTCGCTCCTACAGATGGAGACTGGACTGAGGATAGAGAATCAGCCCCGAAACAATGCCTTATAGTGTTCGTGGATTTGGCTTTGGTTACCCAAGTCTCATATATTTTGCATATTCTTCTTACCCTGATGGCGTTATGTATCGTGAAGTCGCTTTCACTCAAGGCGGCGGATCGTTATGTGGCATCATCACTCGTTGGCACGTACCCTAGGGTATAAAAAAGTCGCACTCACTTGGTCGCTTGAACCCTTGAGTGGGGTGACCTAGTTGTGAGCAACCCTTCGCCAGCAGGAGCCTTTATCCATACGCTTATGAGCCCACATATGAACCATAGTTATATGTCCTATAGAAGCTACATTTTTTGCTTGTGTTTGGGACCATTATCATTTAGATCCATTTGGACCTTTCGTCATATGATATGAACTTGTTGGGCCATTTAAACTTGGACGATTTCATATCTTATGACGATTGCGCCAAAAAATTTCAAAATAACGATGGGCCACTTTGTATTTGGGCCCCATATCATTCAAAGTTATTTAGCCACTTTATCGTAAAAGTGTAAACATGTTCGGCCTTTTCAACTGGGACAAGTTTACACCTCGCGATAATCTGATTGAATGCTTTAAAATGATAACGGGCCAACTTGCATGAAAACCTTGATGGGCTTAGAAATTCCAAACATGATCCGAATATGCCAAATATATGAGTCCGATCTGCACTGGCTTTCATCCATAAAGGATACGCCTTGTTATGGCATATTTGTATACTTTTGGATATCTCCAAGTCCATCCCCACAACTGTGATTACTAAGGACCCAATTCGTTGTTTCTAGACAATGGCACGATCCCTATAATAGGCTTAGTCAATATTGTAAATGGGCGGTCTTTGTCTTTTACCGATGGAAAGGGACTGAGGTAGCCAAGGTTCACCCTTGTAGCGTAGGAGAGAACGATTTTGTGTACCCCACATTAGAGCATAAAATAAGCCATACCTAGGACAAAAATGGACTTACCACAAGTGTGGGATGAATAAGGTCGGAAGGATATATGTTGTTTGATGACCATATGCATCTCATGCATCGCATGCATAGATGCATCATGCTAACCTTTTGTTTTAAAAGCCATCCTAGATATCCGTTGGGTTAGAGAAGAATACTTATCAAGTGTAGGCACTACATTTTTACATATAAGTCCTTATGATGAGTCTCATATGGAGACACTACCTTTTAAATTACGGAAGTCGTGAGAAACGGACGTTGGAAGGGTAAAGTTGGAAATTGGCATTTTTTTTGGAATTAATTCGGTTGTCTAGCTTCGGTTTGTTCGTTAGATCTCTGTTTCAAAGTTTATCCTCTTCCCAAAACCCCATAAGCCACTCATCAAACCATATACCAAACCCAAATACCCAAGCCTACCAAAAACCCAAAGCCCACGCCCAAGGAGACCAAGTTCACACCTATGGCTCTCCTAATTAGCAAGATGCACATTTAACACATGCTTAAATCAAGTCAAATCCTTTCCTAAGTAAAAGAAATCTCATGGATCCCTTTCCTAATCAAAAGCAATCACCATCCTAAATTAGAGAGATTGATTCCTTATGAGAGACTAATTAGGATATGTCACCATCATTAGGAGATTCTATCCTATTCAAACTAGGATTGCTTCAATTCATTTGCCTATAAAAAGAGGCATTCATCACCCTTCAAAACCCTAGCAGACACGCCCAAAGCCTCCCATATTCCCTTCATATTGCCGCATCCCTCACACGCCCAAAGCCTTCATTGCCGCATATCACTGCCTTACTACACTGCCCTCACGCCCACTGCCTCACATCAAGTCCCCTTCACTACCGCAAAACCTTCTTGAAATAAACCTGAAACTGCACGCATAAACCTCCCAAAAACTGTACGGTTTCTACGCCCACTGCACACACAAAAACTACCGCAACTCACCCCCTGCACTACCAGTAAAACGCCGCATATCCCCCTTCACAGCCCCGAAAAAATAGTCCCAAAACCTGCCAGTAAAACACCGCAAATCAGCCCTACATAGCCCCGCAAACACAGTCCCAAAACCTGCCACTAAACCTCGCATACAACCCCTCCTTGTGCGCCAAAGCAGTCCCCTTAAATCGCCTCAATGCAGTCCAAAAACGGCACCTTTTGACCACCGAAACTGCACCTTTTGACGACCGAAACCACGCCATTTTTACCACCGAAACAACCCCTATTTTACCCCATTAAAACTGCAAAGAACCAGCAGTAAAACAGCGAGGAAATATCAGCGTAACAGAGTGAAAACATCAGCCCAAACAGCGAAACAGCGAAGGAAAACGTTGAGTTAGTGAACCAGAGGAGTTGCGGATCATCAACCCTTCCAACGGCCGTGTAAAGCACTTCCAAGAAGCGACATAAAAGGTTAGACCTGAGGGCACCTTCTTTATTTATTATCTTTCGTTTCTTTTATTTATTTTAATATATCTTTGCATGAGAGTCGTTAGTTGATTTATGTTGTGGCCGTTGGGTGAATGGATATGTGTTCTTTCTTGTGGTATATCAGATGGAAACCCGGACGTAAATTCCGTAGCCGAATCCGAATGGACGGTATTGTGGTTTGCACTCGGGATACAATGCCACATACCACTTTAGAGATACACATATTTCATTCATCCAACATTGTATTCGAGCATTATTAGGTTGCTAGTATGTTATTTATCTTAAACATGATTTAGCCGATAGTATTTTCTTTCTTTATGCATGAATATGTTGTTTTATATCATATTAGGGATTTAATTTATATTTATGCTTAGATTCTTATTTATTTTCAGCATTAGATAATTGAGCATGCTTGTGTGATGATTGTATGTTATTGCGTGTTTGCCGTTATGACAACTTACTTTGAAGCATGCGAACTTAGATATAGGTTCCATTATTATTCTTATGCATGCGAACTTAGGTGTAGGCTATCTTTGAGCATACATGTTGAGTAGATTCATTTAGTTTATTGCATAAATCATATCTTCACAAGTGACATAAGTAAGAGACCATTCTGAACCCAACGGTTTGAGGTCTTCCCTTGCGAGGGGTGAGTGCGGCCTTCAACAATATTTTCCCGGTTCACACTGGGTGGCGACTCCATGTTATTTCTCCGGTTTAGTTCCCGCGCGGACTATCCTGTACTCCCAACTAGGCCACGAGCCTAGAACAGCGTCGCCGATTTCTGTGTCCTACATCAAGAAAAAGTTATCAACCATGAATATGTCAGACAGTGAAGGTTCCCGCATGGATCAAGTGGAGTCCAACATCACCAAAATTACCGAACAACTGCAAGTATTGACCAATGTTGTGGCCACTCTGACAGTATCCCGCATAGTGGGAACATAGAACAACAGTAATGGAAGATGTGAAAGCCCCCGATAAGGGTGAGCGAAGAAAACCATGTTTTTGACGATGACATGGCTGAGTATGCTACAGGAATGATAGTCGGGTCGTAGGCAGAATTACAGAAACTCAGAGAACAAGTAGAGTCAGTCACCCGCAAGCTGAAGGGAAAACATGAACATATGTTGAACTATGATGTGATGACTTTCGAAGAACAGTTGCCTCCCCAATTTAAGATGTTTGACATGGCCAAGTTCAATGGGAACAGAGATCCTAGGGTCCATCTCCGACAATATGTTTCAGTGATGAGTTCAGTGGGTTTGTCAAAGCGCCAGGTGCAGAAGATGTTCGAGATGTCACTAGAAGGGGCACCCGTAGTATGGTAGCAAGGCCTAGAGAGAAAGGTCAGGGATGACTGGAGGGCATTAACAGAGGCCTTTCTGAACCAATATGTCACAGACCTGGAGATAGACTTGTCACTCTGTGACCTAGAAAACACCAAACAGAAGGCAGAGGAAAGCTTCAAAGATTTTGTGGAGCACTGGAGAGACCAGCTCTTGAAGATGCAGACTCGGCCCTCGGAGAAGGACCAGATCAAGATGATCATTAAGGGCACCAAGCCCTCCATCTATAACAAGCTGAGGAGGATGACCTTCATGATTAGTGACTTTCGAAAGCTTAGAGAAATTGTCATGGATATCGAGGAAGAAGAAGCCGAGAACAGAAAGTTTTATGGCCATAAAATAAGGACCATTGGGGGGCCTTCAGGTACCAAGCCCGATCCTGCTGAGGTCGCTGCCATTAGAAACATGAAATTCTCCAATCTTGGTGGACCTTTGTCAAAGGTGTTTGAAAATTTGAAAAGGCAAAGACTTATAAGACCCTTCGAACCTAGACCATTTCCAAACCTTGTGCCACATTACTTCGACCTAAACCTATACTGTCACTTCCATCAGGTAAAAAGCCACGAAACTGACAACTGCGCCTGCCTTAGGCATGAGATCCAAGACCTCATTGACACCTATAAGATATCTGACCCGGAAAAAGAACAACCCAACTACCACTCTATTCCACCACACACTTACATGATCAACTCCGGCCTGCCTGAAAGCTTTGTCTTCCAAACTCTCAACCATCAGGCTTCTTGCATGAAAAAGAAAAGAAAAAGAAAATTTTATAGCTATAATAAAAGAACCATATGGGGCCTTCAGCCGGGAAATATTTTTTTTTTTTTAATCATTAATAGTTAAGCATGAGTCCAATGATGAAATTGTGTGCTTTAGAGTGAAACCTTAGAAACGATAAGTTCTTGATGTACTTTTATCTGATACTTTGAGTAGTTGATCTATGTTAGACTCGTAAGCCCTTAATTATAGGTTTTTAGCAGTGATAACCTGAGTAGTCGGCAAGTGACTAGTTGAAAAATTGCAGGTTGATGAATGACTGTTTGCTTAGATGTCTATCTTGATTTGCTTGTGTTATGATGTGTGGTATGGTTGAAAATAAAAGAAAAGTCACTAAAGAAAATAAAAAATTTACCACCTATAAACGATAAGAGTGAAGCTACCCATGGGCGAGTATTATGACCACCATGATGAGAAATGCTACCTTAAAGGGTAGGTGTGTAAAAAAAAATAAGAAACCAAAAGAAAAGAAAAAGAAAATTTTACAGCTATAATAAAAGAACCATATGGGGCCTTCAGCCGGGAAATATTTATTTTTTTTTTAATCATTAATAGTTAAGCATGAGTCCAATGATGAAATTGTGTGCTTTAGAGTGAAACCTTAGAAACGATAAGTTCTTGATGTACTTTTATCTGATACTTTGAGTAGTTGATCTATGTTAGACTCGTAAGCCCTTAATTATAGGTTTTTAGCAGTGATAACCTGAGTAGTCGGCAAGGTGACTAGTTGAAAAATTGCAGGTTGATGAATGACTGTTTGCTTAGATGTCTATCTTGATTTGCTTGTGTTATGATGTGTGGTATGGTTGAAAATAAAAGAAAAGTCACTAAAGAAAATAAAAAATTTACCACCTATAAACGATAAGAGTGAAGCTACCCATGGGCGAGTATTATGACCACCATGATGAGAAATGCTACCTTAAAGGGTAGGTGTGTAAAAAAAAATAAGAAACCAAAAGAAAAGAAAAAAGAAAATCATACCATATTGAGCACAGAGAAACAATTGTAGAGCATAATTGAGATATCTAGGTTGGTTTGACCCATTGATCCCAATTTTTAAACAAAATCATTGAGTTGGCTTACCTAGGAATGAAGATGTGAATGAACTTGTATACACACACATTATGAGTCTGGCCTAGATGGTTTATTCAAAGACTTGGATTTGAGTTGCATTGAGTGTTTTGAAGGTTCTCTAGTTTCATTACTGGGCATTCTTTGAGGACAATAATATGTGTAACTATTGGGAGGACAGCTTAAGTAAAAGATAGTACGAACCTGCAAAACAAGGAAAACTTCAAAGGCCTCCCGAAGGTATAGACATTGGAAATGCAACATCGCCGGAAGGGTGGTAAGAGAAAAATCAAAGCCAAGAATGGCAACAAACTCCTCAGGAAGAAGACATATTTTGAAATCTGGGAATCGAAAGACATGATTTTCAGTATCACAAAAAATGAGGCCGCTTTCAAAAAGGAGTAATTCACATTGACCCGGTGCGGGTAGCGGAGAGTAGAAAGCTGAGCCAGGTCTGTGGGCGACCAGTCTACCACCCCGCGAATAAGGGACATGACAGGATCTCGAGCCATGGGACCAAAGAGAACTGAGCAATCATCAGAAGAGAACTGGCAGAAGGAAACTGCAAACAGGCCAATGGGGCGACCAGAGTTCCTCATGAGCAGAAGAGCACAAGGAATGCCTAACAAAAGATGACGTCAAGCCAATTAGACAAAGAAAACCCAATGGAATAGGGAATGCATCCATGCATACATGTCATATACACACAGTTTTTGTTTTATGTTCGCAGGCTTTGAAGAAAAATAAAAAGCGGCGAAGACGAGCAACTCATCGAGAATTAGTACGAGCAAGCCGGGAATGGCACTCTGGGAATGGAGAACAACCTCAAGAATAAAGACGAGCAAAGAGCCTCGAGATGGATCAGGGGGCGAAGTGCCTCACCCACATCAATTCGACAGTTCAAGAAGGAATCCTAGGGTCAAGGCCCACATTATCAACGGTTTGGGAATGAATCCCAGTGGTCGAAGCACCTCATCATCTTAGAAAAAACTCCCAGTGGATCAAAGAGTCACGCAGATGGACTAAAACGTTATCACCCAGAGATGGTTCGGGAATGAAGCCCAGAGGTCGAAACACCTCACCATCAACTCAACTCAGTTCAGGAATGAAGCCCATGATGGTTCGGGAATGAAGCCTAAATGTCGAAGCACCTCGCCATCAACTCAACTTAGTTTGGGAATGAAGCCTAGAATGGTTCGGAAATGAAGCCCATAGGTCGAAGCATATTGCCATCAACTTAACTCAGTTCCGGAATGAAGCCCATGATGGTTTGGGAATGAAGCCCGGAGGTCGAAGCACCTCGCCATCAACTCAACTCAGTTCGGGAATGAAGCCCAGAATGGTTCGGGAATGAAGCCCAGAGATCGAAGCACCTCGCCATCAACTCAGCTCAGTTCGGGAATGAAGCCCATGATGGTTCGAGAATAAAGCCCATAGGTCGAAGCACCTTGCCATCAACTCAACTCAATTCGGGAATAAAACCCACTCGGTGGTTCGAGAATAAAACCCAAAGGTCGAGGCACATCGAGATCAACTTAACTCAGTTCGGGAATGAAGCCCAAAATGGTCCGGGAATGAAGCCCAGAGGTCGAAACACCTCGCCATCAACTCAACTCAGTTCGGGAATGAAGCCCAGGATGGTTCGGGAATGAAGCCTAGAGGTCGAAGCACCTCATCATCAACTTAACTAAGTTCGGCAATAAAGCCCAGGATGGTTCGGGAATGAAGCCCAGAGGTCGAAGCACCTCGCCATCAACTCAACTCAATTCAGGAATAAAACCCACTCGGTGGTTCGGGAAAAAAACCCGGGGGTCAAAGCGCCTCTCCATCAACTCAACTAGGAAAGGTTCTTAATTGAACCATCTCACATCAGGAAAGGTTCAGAAATGAACCATCACAAATCAGCTCAGTTCGGTAGTGAATCCTAAGATCACATCATCTCGCAGGGATGAACCCCATGGGTCGCAGCACCTCGCCATCAAATCAGCTCAATATGGTAATGAATCCTAGAGATCACAGCATCTCGCATGGATGAACCTCAGGGGTCGCAGCACCTCGCCATCAACTTAGCTCAGTTCGGTAATGAATCCTAGAGATCACAACATCTCACAGGGATGAACCATAGAGATCGAAGCATCTCACAAAAGTAGAAAAACAACAGGTAAATTCGGCAATGGCCGACGAAACAGCTAAGTAAAAAAGCATGCATGACTTTGATAAGGTTGTCACTGTCACACACTGTACAAGCCCCATCAAAGTAGGGGCGACTGTAGACACTGCATTTTTGCATGAAGCCCAATGATGCCTCGTATGGAGGCACTACCTGAAAATTTACGGAAGTCACGGGAAACAAATGCCAGAAGGAAAAACTCCAAAATTAGCATCTCATCGGATTCGGACTCACTAGCCCGCCTCGGATTTGCTCAGCCGCTATTTTAAACCTTAGCCTCGGCCCAAACCCCATACAATCCATCTTCACGCCCAAGGCCCATAAACACCAAGCCCACACGCCCATGACCTTCCCAAATAAAAAATCCCATGAAAAATACATGTCAAAAATCCCTCAAAATCACCTTTCAATTTAACAAGATATGAAATCCCATCCTCACCAAATTTAGAGATTGTGTTCCCTAAATAAATTAAGAAAATATGTCCCATATTTATTTGATTTATTTCTTTACTTAGGAGATCTATTGCCACTATATATTGAAGAACAAATCACCAAGAGAAACCCTAGAGACTAAAACGGCAATCACAACCAAAAATCAAAACCTAAGCTTCTTTCATACTCTCATTCTTAACCTCACACGGCTTCACACCACAAACCTAACCATCACACAAAACTCACACACACACGACCATCTCACACACAGGCCACAAGCTTTTCAAGCGGCAACAAACATACAAACAAACATTAACACACTAAAGCCACCCAAATCGTGATGCATGAAGCCACCTGCAACGTGAAACAACAACTAAAACAAATCCAACAAAAAGCAACAAGCTCCACCGACCAGCAAACAACATAAGAAGCCAAAAATAAAGACCCCACCAACCGAACAAACATCTAAACAAACCAGCCAATAAATGCCACCAAACTACCAAAAATCTGGACCCAAAAGAAAAAGAAACAACGAACAAAAGCACGCAGCCCCCACCCAAAAACAGTCCCAAAAATCACCCAAAACCAGTCCCTAAAACCGAAAAAATAGCCCCAAAACAGTCCCTAAAACCGCAAAAAACATCGAAGAAAATAGCCCCCAAACAGTCCCAAAAATCACCGAAAAAACAGTCCAACAAACAGTCCAACAAACAGTGAAGAAAACAACAGCTCAAAAATAGCAAAACAGTGAGCAAAAACAATTAATCTGCGAGCAAAAGTAGCAAACAGAGAAACAACAAGCTTTAATCCTTCCGGCGACAGCCTAACGCGCTTCCGAGAAGCAACTGAAAAGGTAAGACCTGAGGGCACCCTTTACTATATTTATTTTGCTGTTCTGGACGCGGCATGCTTGGTTGGACGTGAAATACTTCCAGCCGGGCATGCGAGGTCCTATATTAAAGACGACCAATTTTTTGGCCACATCTTCTTTCTTTGATGTTCCGTTATTTATCATTTTTTGTTATTGATTTTATTTTACTATTTCGCATTTAGTTTAGTATTTATCCTTTTTACTTCGCCTTTATTTTATTTATTTATTTATTTACTTTCATTGTTATTTATTATCCCACATTTTGTGTTATTTATCTTTTTATTTAGTTATTCGTTTTTATTGTCATTTTAATATATTCTGGCTTTACTTTTATTTATATTTTGCTATATTATTTCGCATATATTTTTATGTCCGTTTACACTACATTAATGATTGTGTGTATTATCCCATGTGATATATCGGATGGAAACCCGAGCATAAATTCTGTAGCCGAATCCGAATGGACGGTAGTCCATCCCCACAACCGTGATTATTGATGGCCCAATTCGTGGTTTCTAGACATTGGCACGATCCCCATAATAGGCTTAGTCAATATTATAAATGGGCGGTCTTTGTCTTTTACCGATGGAAAGGGACTGAGGTAGCCAAGGTTCACCCTTGTAGCGTATGAGAAAACAATTTTGTGTACCCCACATTAGTGCATAAAATAAGCCATACGTAGGACATAAATGGACTTACCATGAGTGTGTGAGGAATAAGATTGGAATGATATATGGTGTTTTGATAACCACATGCATATCATGCATCGCATGCATACACGCATCATGCTAACCTTTTTTTTAAAGCCATTATAGATATATGTTGGGTTGGAGAATAAGACTTGTCAAGAAAAAGTTATCAACCATGAATATGTCAGATAGTAAAGGTTCCCGCATGGATCAAATGGAGTCCAAAATCACCAAAATTGTCGAGCAACTGCAAGCTTTGAGCAATTATGTGGCCACTCTGATAGTACCCCACATAGTGGGAACAGAGAACAACAGAGATGGAAGGCGTGAAGAGCCCCCGATAAGGGTGAGCGAAGAAATCCATGTTTTTTTACGATGACATGACTGAGTATGTCGCAGGAAGGATAGTCGGGTCTCAGGCAGAATTACAGAAACTCAGAGAACAAGTAGAGTCAGTCACCCGCAAGCTGAAGGGAAAACATGAAGATCTGTTGGACTATGATGCGATGACTTTCGAAGAATAGTTTCCTCCCCAATTTAAGATGTCTGACATGGCCAAGTTCAAAGGGAACAGAGATCCTAGGGTCCATCTCCGACAATATGTTTCAGTGATGAGTTCAGTGGGTTTTTCGAAGCGTCAGGTGCATAAGATGTTTGGGATGTCACTAGAGGGGGCACCCGTAGTATGGTATCATGGCCTATAGAGAAAGGTCAGGGATGATTGGAGGGCATTAGCAGAGGCCTTTCTGAACCAATATGTCACAGACCTGGAGATAGACTTGTCACTCCGTGACCTAGAAAACACCAATAATAAGCCAAATAAGAGCTTCAAAGATTATGTGGAGCATTGGAGAAGCCAGCTCTTGAAGATGCAGACTCGACCCTCGGAGAAGGAGCAGATCAAGATGATCATTAAGGGCACCAAGCCCTCCATCTATAACAAGCTGAGGAGGATGACTCCATAATTAGTGACTTTCGATAGCTAAGAGAAACTGTCATGGATATCGAGGAAGAAGAAGCCGAGAACAGAAAGTTTTATGGCCAGAATAGAAGGACCATTAGGGGGCCTTCAGGTACTAAACCCGATCCTGCTGAGGTCGATGCCATCAGAAATAGGAAATTCTCCAATCTTGGTAGACATTTTTCAAAGGTGTTTGAAAAGTTGAAAAGGCAAGGACTCCTAAGACCCATAGAACCTAGACCATTTCCAAACCTTGTGCCACACTACTTAGACCTAAACCTCCACTGTCACTTCCATTAGGAAAAAGGCCACGAAACTGACAATTGTGCCCGCTTCAGACATGATATCCAAGACCTCATTGACACCCATAAGATATCCGACCCGGAAAAAGAACAACCCAACTACCACTCTATTCCACCACACACCTACATGATCAACTCCGGCCTGCCTGAAAGCTTTGTCTTCCAAACTCTTCTCCACCAGGCTTCTTGCATGAAAAAGAAAAAGAAAAAGAAAATTTTACAACAAAATCTTCCTATTGCTCTTTCTAGTTCTCGACAAAATGGAGAAGAAAATGAGAGGTTGAGGCTCACGGTTTTTTGTGTGTTGAGAGAGTGAGTGAGTTTTCAAATTTTGTTAAATGTATTATTGATTTCAAAAATCAAATCCATTTACCAAAAGTGTAGTTAGTAAATGTCCATCACAAGTCTAACTTGTGTAAGCAACAAGTTACCAATAATTTGCTCACTAACTTCCATCACCTTAAAGTAAATAAAGCGACTAATGATGTGGGCCCCACTTGATTAAAAATCTGAGTTGGCCGTAAACACATCTCGGGCTCGGGTTCGTTAATTCGAATTAATGAATTTTTCGTTGCGACATAATTAAATCAAATTTAATTAAATAATTATGCCTAGCAAAATTACTATTAAAGTCACACGCGAATTAATTCTAAATTAATTCGTTCGCCCGAATTAAAATGAAATTTGAACTCCGTTGTGAAATCCAATTTCATATAATATATCGAATATATTATTTTAATCGATTAATTCCAAATTAATCGTTCTCTCTCTTTTAATTGAATTTTATCCCAGATAAAATCTTGCCGTAATTAATCCTAAATTAATTTTCTCTCTCTTCTAATTAATCACAAATTAATTATGTTCGAGTCATACGTCATCAGTGAATCTTCGGGAAGCGACCCATGAGATCCCTGGATATGTTGGCAGTAAATTCGATCGTCGGACTATCCGAACATATGCGTACCCGGTACCACGTTCTTACCGAATTATGAGACATGGTTGGCTTCTAGCAAAAAGCCATGCCTACCCAATTCTCCAAAAATATTCTTTAAGGAATATATAATCTATAACAGTCGTAGTATACGTAGTATACGTAGTATTGCGTATTGCGATCCAGTATCTGATGTCACATGCAAGGCCTGGGGCTGGAATAGTGTCTTCCCCGTACGAAGCATATATCGGATCACAAGCAACTAGTCTCTATAATCGGATAATCATGACCTTGTCATATTATCGCGATAGTTGCAACATAATAGAGAACCAGTTCTGTATCCCTGCGTGATCATCATCTCCATATGACTGAAGTGATACTTCTATCTTGACATCACACCCAATACACTACGATTCTCAATAAACCCAGAAGAGGCGTACACAGAACCGTTAAAGTCCTGGACGACCAAAACCAAAGCGTATTGATTGTCGCAAGTACTAGCGACGCAAGTCTCAGGTTAAGACCAAATACACCAACCCTGATTCGGATTCCCATAGACACATAGTCATACTACCAATGGGATTCCGAGGGGTCTATCCAAAGCGAAGCTGTTTTCGTACCATTGGTAAACACAACCTCCTATCACACTTGCATAAGTATCCAATACTTAAATATATGAGAACTATGTTGTTACGCTTCCATAACACGCACAAGTACAATACTAGTCTATTCTGCATTATCGATGTCCAGTCTCGATAATACTACGACTATGGATATTTAATGATTAAACCTTCGTGGATTGATATTGTCTCATATCTTATAATTCGGAACTAATCATAATAACTTTTATCATTTATATATATAAGTAATCTAATTACAAAATGATAAAATACTATTTCCATTGTCACATAGTTAATTTGTACAAAAACCACAATGTCTTTTACAAATAGTGACGCTATGGGTCATAATTATCCAACAATCTCCCACTTGGCCTATAGCCAGTCACTCAAGCATCTAACATTTGAACTATGTACATGTCGCTCAAACTTTTGCTGAGGAATAGCTTTCGTCAGCGGATCTGCAATGTTGTCCTCTGATGTGACCTTCTCGATCTTCATATCGCCATGATGTATGATCTCACGAATCAGATGGAAACATCAAAGAACATGCTTGGATCGTTGATGAGATCGCGGTTCCTTAGCCTGCGCTATAGCCCCGTTATTGTCACAATACAATGGAACAAGCTCAGTTGCTAACGGAACTACTCCTAATCCAATTAGGAATTTACGGATCCAAACTGCCTCTTTTGCTGCTTCAGCTGCAACAATATACTCTGCTTCTGTTATTGAATCGACAACAGTCTCTTGCTTGGATGATTTCCAGCTTACTGCTCCGTTGTTCAAACAAAATATATACCCAGATTGTGACTTACAGTCGTCTTTATCGGTTTGGAAACTTGCATCGGTAAACTCATTTACCTCAAGTTCTCCATCTCCATAGATTAAGAACGCATCCCTAGTTCGTCTAAGATACTTAAGGATGTTCTTAACCTCCATCCAGTGACCATCACCTGGATCGGCCTGATAGCGACTACACATGCTCCAAGTATAGGAGACATCAGGTTGCGTACATATCATGGCATACATGATCGATCCGACTGCCGAAGCGAATGAGATCCGACTCATGTTGTCTCTCTCATCTTGAGTTTTAGGACACATGTCCTTAGATAGAGTGACGCCATGTGACACTGGCAACAGTCCCCTCTTAGACTGTTCCATGTTGAATCTCTTCAACACTTTGTCAATATATGTGCTCTGGGAGAGGCCAAGCAGCTTTCTAGATCTATCCCGATAAATCTTTATTCCCAAAATAAAGGCTGCTTCTCCCAGATCTTTCATGGAGGATTTTAATGAAAGCCAAGTTTTCACCGATTGTAGCATGGGAATGTCATTGCCTATTAGCAATACATCATCAACGTAAAGGACAATGAATGTCAGTGCGCTCCCACTAACCTTCTTATATACACAAGGATCATCATCGTTTTGAACGAAATCATATTCTTTTATGATCTCATCAAAACGTTGGTTCCAAGAATGCGATGCTTGCTTCAATCCATAAATGGATCGATTTAACTTGCAAACCTTGTCTGCATGTTTAGGTACAACAAAACCGTCAGGTTGTTGCATATAAACATCCTCCAAAAGGTTTCCATTAAGGAAAGAGGATTTGACGTCCATCTGCCATATCTCGTAATCGAAATATGCAGCAATAGCAAACATAATCCGAATGGATTTAATCATGGCAACAGGTGAAAAAGTTTCATCGTAATCGACACCATGTAGTTGACGATACCCTTTCGTTACAAGACTAGCTTTGTACGTTTGTATGTTGCCATCCATGTCGGTCTTCCTCTTGAAGACCCACTTGCAACCAATAGGCTTTACGCCTTCGGGTGCATCAACCAGTGTCCAAACTTTGTTGGTGTACATGGAATCCATTTCAGATTTCATGGCATCTTGCCATAAACCGAAGTCGATACCTTGTATCGCTTCCTCATACGTAGCCGGCTCGTTATCCTCAATAAGATTAATATCTACATGAGGAGAGATCAAAAACCCATACCTCTCAGGTTGTTTTCCGACTCTCTCCGATCTACGCGGTTCTTGTGTATTCGAAGATTGTGGTAAAGTCTCATCCCCGATGAACTGTTCGTATTCCATTAAGGATTCTGTGCCAGGAACTGTATCACTCCGATTTTCATCGAGTTCTACTTTCCTCTCACTAACCACGGCATTTAGGAATTCCTTTTCAAGGAAAACCGCATGTAGAGCAACAAATACTTTGTTCTCTTATGGGTTGTAGAAGTAATATCCTTTGGTTTCCCTAGGATAACCTACAAATAGACACTTATCCAATTTGGGTTCAAGTTTGGTACCTTCCAAACATTTAACGTATGCCCAGCAACCCCAAATCTTCAGGAATGAGAAACCCGGTTTTTTTCCTGTCCATATTTCATACGGAGTCTGTTGAACAGACTTTGACGGAACCTTTTTCAAAATAAGTATTGCACTGTTCAATACATATCCCTAGAAAGAAATAAGTAGCTTTGTACGACTCATCATCGACCTTACCATGTCCAACAAAGTTCGGTTTCTCCGTTCGGACACACCGTTTAATTGAGGTGTTCCGGGAGGAGTCCATTGTGAAAGAATACCATACTCTTTCAAGTAATCAAGAAACTCATTGCTCAAGTATTCTCCACCACGGTCCGACCGTAATGTTTTAATACTTTTGCTGGTCTATTTTTCAACTTCGTGTCGAAATTCTTTGAATTTCTCGAAGGTTTCCGACTTGTGTCTCATAAGATACACCTAACCATAACGCGATGCATCATCTGTAAAGGTTATGAAGTATTCATATCCACCTCTAGCCTGGCTAGACATGGGCCCACATACGTCACTATAAACGAGGGCTAACAGTTCGGTGGCACGTGCACCTTTACCGCTAAAAGGTGTTTTAGACATTTTGCCTAATAAACAAGATTCATAGACGTCATATAAATTTGGATCAAATCCATCCAAGTACCCACTCTTCGAAAGTGTGGATATGCGAGTCTTGTTAATGTGTCCCAGACGACAATGCCACATATAAGTTTCATCTTTGTTACTTAATTTAAGCATTTTGTTTGTTACATTATATGTTTGAGATTGATTTATATTCAAAATATAAAGACCATTATTCACATCAGCATTGCATATCTCCATATCATTTTTATACATAAAACACCCAGTGTTTCTAAAAACAAAAGTATAGCCGCATTGGGCCAATAAAGATACAGATATAATATTCCTAGTCAAACTAGGTACATAATAATAGTCTGAAAGATTAAATACATGCCCCGATGGAAGTTCCAAAATATAAGTCCCAATGGCCAAAACGGTGACTCGAGTCTCATTCCAACGCGGAGGTCAATCTCTCATGAGGCCAGTTTCTTGCTAATCCGCAGATCCTGGACATCAGTACATATATGAGTACCACAACCAGAATCAAAAATCTAATTTTTAAAACTAGAAGTAGACATGTTTATTTCTATAACAAACATACCTAAAGCCGGTGCCTTGCCCGCTTTGATTTCCTTCACGTGCGCCTTGTACTCACGGAAGTCATGCTTCCAGTGACTCCGTTTGTCATACTGCAGGCATACATCTTGGGATTTTTCCTTAGCCTTCCCAGAAGACTTTGACGATTTGGCCTTGCCCTTCTTCTTCTTCTTCTTTTTACACCTCCAGTTGCCTTCGGCCAAGCCTTGGGAGACTGAGATGTTGAAGCGAAGTGCGCCTCGCATTTTTTGCCCTTTAATAGTTCCTTTTCTGCTTCACGCAGCATTGCCATCAGCTCTCCAAGAGTATGGTCTTGGTTCATCATATTGTAGTTCATGATGAACCCGCTCCAACTGTCAGGAAGAGACTGCAAGATCAAATCTATAGAAGTCTCAGCCTCAAAGGTTATCCCTAGCTGACCCAGCTATTCAATGTCAGCAATCATCTGTGACACATGGTGCTCAACAGATGTACCCTCTGACATTCGAGAGCCAAAGAGCTTTTTCTGCAATTCATACCTTTACGATCTAAGGTTATATCGATGAAGGTCCTTCAATTTTGCCATCATAGTTTAGGGATCCAATCCCTTGTTTTGGCGACGAAATTGAGGGGTCATCGCAGCGATCATGGCGAAATGAGCAGTTGAGTTGTCATCGCTATGAGTCTTCCAAATTTCAAGCTCAAGCGACTGCTCATTTCCGGGCTTAGGCCCGAGAGGTCTCTCTATCGTATAAAGCATCCTCTCAGCCCCTAGGACAATCCTGAGGTTCATATCCTAAGCAGGAAAGTTCGCGCCATTAAAGACATTTTCGCAATGATAATGTCTCTAACCCCGATCTTTCCAGCCATCTTAATTGCAATAGTCAAACTATTTAATTAACGATATTTGGGTACATTCCAACTGTTACAAGAAAAATAATAAAATATTAGTCCAACTAATAAATATATAATTGACGAAATAATTTGAAAGCGCGTAATGCCAAGTATTTGAACGAAATTGCAAATTCAATACTGGCCTCCCACTATTTTTCGGCGAGCCTCTAACCCTCTGTTGAGTACTCGAGAAACCTAGTTTCCTAGTGGGCTAGGATCCCGTTAAATAACACACAACCTTGACTTTGGCCAACAAGCTGTATGATATTTAACTAGGTAGATCTCTAAGATCAATTGGATCTCATCCAATTCATATTTCCGGTAGGTGGACCTCCAAGTCCGAAACATATATACAATTTATATGCCAATATATCCAATATATTTTCCTAACCTTTTCCTCTGAATCAACTAAGCATAGGCTTTGGCTCAACAGGCTTAATGATTCCAGTTAAGCGGGACCCATTGACTTTGGAAAGCTTCGTAATCGATGTCGATGAACAAGAAGTGATCTTGACTTTGGCCAACAAATCACAACTTGGGCAAGACATACGACATGGAACAAGGCTTTCATGATTCAAACACATCCGCGATGGACAAAGGTCTTGACTTTGGCCAACAAACCAATGCCAATCTTAGATCTTGAGAATGAATAACTCAATGGAAGGAAAACGCTTAATATTTATTGAGGGTTTTTCGCGTAAATTGGCAACCAATTTATTATCTTTGATTAGGTCTCATCATACACCCTTAAGCATGCATTCTGAAAGCATAATAAGGCGCAATAAATAAATTAATAATGATATGCGGACGAATATCTCACAAATTATTCCTAGAAAAAATCACTCTATTTCCTCTCCCCGGCTAGCATTATTCTAACTTCTACCCAATTACATAATACATCAAAGAAACCTCATTACATTGAGGGGAATTGGTGAGAAGAGAATTACAAAGAATCGAGAGATAAAGGCTGGACACGCATGTCCAATTTAATAAATTCTAAATTTATTACAATAATTTCTAAAATTTCCCTCACCCATCTAATATCCATCCGATATACATTATTCATACAACACATCCATGTATTCTTACCAAGTATGTTATTCAATCAATCTAATCCAATTGATTAATCTTTGAATTAAATGATCATCCAATGTTCAAACAACGATTTGATTTGCGCGAGTCCAACTCGTTTAAGAATAAGTACTTAAAGTACGAATTCTTGAATTATATCGAACTATAATTTTAAATCTGATTTAATTTGTATTCAATACTAATTCTGTATTTAATTCCAAATTAAGTAATTACACTTTATTAATGTGCCTTACGACTTAGATTCTAAATATAATCTTAATGGGCCTCAAAGCCCAATTAACATCCAATGTCAATTTAATTAAAGTCCAATAGGCTTTCAATTAATTTCTTAAGGCATGGACTTTGGCAACCAAAGCCCAATAAGGAATCACCATTTTCCATAAAATTAATTTTGGCCCATTAGGCCCAATTAATTATTTAAAGGCCCATTTATTATATTTGTACTTAATGGAATGGTTTTAGGCCCAATTTGGATCCAATCCAATTTTCCTAAACCAACTTGGCCCAACCAAGCCCATTAGTCCCAAATACAACAATTTTAGCCCAATTCCAAATTAAGCCTAATTAATTAAATTCTAATATTCCAAATTTCACAATTTAATTAATTAAAGTGTTTAGCCATGATTAATTATTTAAATTAACATTTCAAAATACCAATTTACATAATTGATCATGCTTATTATTATCAATACATGTCCAACATTATTGAAGCAAAATCAAGTCCAACGTGTTCTCCAAGGCTCACGGCAATCATGGGAATTTTTCATTAATTTTGATTTCAATCCAATTAAATCACAAATCAATTTATCCCATAATTTAAACTCATCCAATAATCTAAAAATCAAAATCACCATGAGCTACAAGGGCTCTACACATTCGGCCAAGCCTATGTTTTTGGGGAAAATTAATCCAATTAATTTTCATAAAATTGATCATGCATAACTCTAAGTTATCAATATATAAGCATACTCAAACAAATAATTTGATCAAATCATGCACAAATAAAAAATACCCAAATTTTAGATTAAGAATCATAATTCAATTTCATGCTCAAAAAGGCTCAGATACCATTGTTGGGTTTCTAAGGTCAAACCAAGATCATATTAAGTATGAAATCATGTGAATACGAAAACAAGTATAACGGAAATATACTCACTTTGATCGGTAGGATGGATGTGTAGAGTTCAAAAACTTTGCTCTCTTGAAATTGTTCCAAGCTCCTTCAAGGTTGTAGTGTGTTGGTTTATTCTAAGGTCCCCAGATCAAATCAAGACATGAAAACATGCGTGAATACACCAACGAAGATAGCGGAATACTTACATTGATCGGTTATGTCGATTTGAAGACGAATCATGCCCAAAAACGCACTGCCTTTGTAAGCTTACTGCATGCAGTCCACTGCCCTGCCAAAACAGAAATTTGAGTGAAGAAACGGAGCTCCTAGCTACGTCGGATGGGTCCCGTCTCATGGTCGAACCTCCCTACCACCTTCGCAAGACTCGTAGTGTGCTAGCACTTGCGATTTTCACCATGAAAACCAACTCTTGGCTTCCCTTGCTCACGATTTTTCTGGTTCAAAACCAGTCCAAAGTTTCTGTTTTTGGGCGTGAGTGAGAAGAGAGAATGAGAGAGAGAGAGTTGTGTGTATTGTTTGTTTAAAATGATTTACCAAAAATCAATTTATATTTATGCCATAATATTTATTAAATTAATAATAAATTTATGACACAAAACATGCAATGGCTTAGAGTGTCAAACACTCAAACTCCATGCAATGACATTGAGTGCAATGTACACAATCTACATGCAAAGCATTAGAATGACATGTGTCATGTGGGCCCCACACGTTTCCAAATGAAAGTGGGCCCACGTGCACTCACGCGTTCGGGTTCGATATTTCCGAAATACCGAGCTTACGTCGCGACGTTAATTCAATCGAATTTAAATAAATAATTGCGCCGGCGAAATTATTATTTACGTCGCTAACGAATTAATTCTAAATTAACTCGTTTGCCCGAATTAAAATCTAATTTTAATTCCGCGTCGAAATCTAATTTCGTCTAATATATCGAATATATTAATCATCGATAATTCCAAATAATCGTTCTCTCTCTTTAGACGACATTTTATCCCGGATAAAATATCTCCGTTATTAATCCTAGATTAATTTTCTCTCTCTTCTGTATAATCCCAGATTATTCAAGAGTGCGAGTTGTGCGTCATCGGTGGATTATCGGGAAGCGACCCATGAGATCCCCGGATAATCTGGCAGTAAATACGGTCGTCGGAGTATCCGAATCACGTACGTACCAAGTACTACGTTCTACCGATTTACGAGACAAGGTCGACTCCTAGCAAAGCACCAAGTCTACCCAATTCTCCGGACATATCCATTAAAGAATATTAAGATCTGTATCAAGCGTAGTATACTAATGTATTGTGCATATCGGCCCAGTATCGGATAATCACGTGCTAGGGCTGGGGCTGGATAAGTGTCTGCCCCGTCCGAAACACATATCGGATGTCTGGTAACTAGTCTCTATAATCGGATATTCATGACCTGGTCATAATATCACGATTGGATGCGCATCACTTTAAGAGCACTAATACCGTATCCTGCGTGACATCATCTCCATTATGACTGGAGTGACACTTCCGTCTTGACATCACATCCAATACACTACGATCTCTGATAAACCCAGAAGAGGTGAACACAGAACCAGTTAAGATCCCCACCCCAAAACCAAAGTTTACCGATTGTCGTAAGTATTAGCGATGTAAGTCTCAGGTTAAGACTATACACACCTACCTTGATTTCGGCCTCCCATAGACACCTAGTCATAATACCAATGGGATTCCGAAGGGTCTATCCAGAGCGAAGCTGTTTCCCGTACCATCGGTGAAACACGACCTCCTATCGCACTTGCACAAGTATCCAATACTTATATATATGAGAACTATGCCGTTGTGCCCTCACAACGCACAAGTGCAATACTAGCCTATTCCGCATTATCGATGTCCAGTCTCGATAATACTACGGCTAGGGATATTTAATGATTAATCCTTCGTGGACTGATACTGTCTCATATCATCTCAATCCAGGAACTAATCATAGGGACCTCTCTTCATTTATATATCTATGGTGATCTAATCACAAATGATGAGAGTGCAATTTCCTTATTACATAGTTAATTTGCTACAACAACACAATGATCTGTGCAAATAGTGACGCTATGGGTCATATTATCCAACAATCTCCCACTTGGCACATAGCGAGTCACTCAAGTGTCCTACACCTCGAACTATGTAAGGTTCGCTCAAATTGCTGAGGAAAGGTTTTCGTCAGCGGATTTGCTTATTATCGTTTGACGCGATTTACACGATCATCACATCGCCACGATGTATGATCCGAACGAATCAGATGATATAGAAGTATATATCTGGATCGTCGATGAGACCTTTAATTCCTTAGCCTATGCTGACGCCTAGCTCAGCTGCTAACAGAACTTTATCTAATCTTATTAGATTTATTTTCGACCCAATGGCTTCTATTGCTGCCTCAGCTGCAGCAATAATCCGCATTTGTTGTTTATTCGGCAACAGTTATCTTGCTCGGAAGATTTCCAGCTCACTGTCCCGTTATTCAAACTTTATAGTACCGTAGTATTTAATTGTTTGGAAACTTGCAGCAGTGATCCCAGTCACTTCAAGTTCTCCTTCTCCATAGTAAGATAGCATCTTTAGTTCTCAGAGATACTAACAGATGTTCTTAACTTCAATCCAGTGACTATCACTTGGATTGACCCGATTGTGACTCCATATGCTCAAAGCGTATGAGACACCAATACAAGTACATTTTAAATGTACAATTTCTCAGAGAGTGTTACCAACTCTAAATCTAGCCCAGTAGATCTTTATTCCTTGAATAAAGGTTGTTACTCCCCAGAATTCTACGGAGAATTTATTAAAGAATATCTATGAAAGCCAAGCTTTCACCAATTGCTTTATGGGAATTTCACTGTCAGTGCGCTCTCCCACTAACCTCCTTATATACACAAGAATTATTTCGTTTGAGTCAAATCATAAACCATTATGATTATTTCAAAATAAAGTTCCAAGAACCTTATGCTTGCATCAATCCAAACATGGATCGAATAACCCGCAAACCTTGTTTGTCGGTTATACAAAATCGTCAGGATGTTGTAAACATCCTCCAAAAGGTTTCCTTTTCAGGAAAGCGATTTTGATCTGTAACTGACATATTTCATAAATGAAATATACAGTTATTTTCAAGCATCTTCAAAATGGATTTACCATGGCAACAGGTAAAAGGTTGAACCGTTATTAACACAATGTTGATAACGATACCTTTTCGTCAAAAGCCTAGCTTTGTACGTTGGTGTTGTTGCTTCCATGTATGTCTTCCTTGAAGACGTTTAATGTACCATAGGCACAACGCCTTGTGGTACAACAACTAGTATCCCAACATAGTTGTTATACATGGAATCCATTTCGGACTCATGGCACTTTGCCATAACAGGGAGTCGATACCTCGTATCACTTCCTCATAACGTAGTCGGATGGTACACCTCCATAAGATTGACATCTTTATGGGTGAGATCAGAAACCCATACCCTAGGTTGTTTTCTGACTCTATCCGATTACGAAGTTCTTGTGTATTTGAAGATTAATGGTATAGTTTCATCATAGATGAACTATTTGTGTTCCATTAAGGACTTCGTGCCTTGAACAGTGTTACTCCGATTTTCATCGAGTATCACTATCCTCCCACTGACCACTGCATATCGGTATTCCTCTCAGGAAAACCGCATGGTGAGCAACAATCACATTGTTCTCATGTGGGATTTATAAGTACTATACTTAAGGTTCCCTTAGGATAACCTATATTGGCACTTATCCAATTTGGGTCCTTAGTTTGGTATCATCCAAACGCTATGCCTGGCATACCCAAATTATCAGGAATGAGAAACCCCGTTTCTTCCCTGTTCATATCCTATATGATATCTGTCAAACAGATTTATATGGAACCTTATTCTAAATAAGTTTTGCACTGTTAATACATATCCTGTTGAAGGAATAGTAGCTCAGAGCGACTCGTGATAAACCTTATCATGTCCAACAAAATTCGGTTTTTGGTTCGGACACACCGTCTAACTAACGTGTCTCGGGAGGAGTCCTCATATGAAAGAATACCATACTCTTTCATTTACGTATGAAACTTACTGCTTAAGTATTTTCCATTACGGTTTTACCGTGGCGGAATAATACTACAGCCGATCTGTTTGTCTACTTCGTGTCGAAACTCTAAAGTTTCCGATCTGTGTTCTTCAAAAGAAACACATAACCACAACGTGATGTCACATCCGTTAAGGTCACGAAATATTCATGTTCACATCTAGCCTAGCTAGATATGGGCCCACTTACTTCACCATGAATAGGGCTAACAGATCGGTGGCCCTTTTACTATTACCAAGTAAATAGTATTTTAGGTTTTAACCTAATAAACTAGATTCGCAGACCTTATTTGAATAGTCAAATCAGTCCTAGTACCCACTCTACAAAAAGTGTGGATATACGAGTCTTGTTTAATTGTGTCCCAGACAACAATGCCACAAATAAGTCTCTATTGATCAAATCAATTTGAGCTATTTATTTGTCATTTATATGTTTGAGATTTTATTATATTCAAAATATAAATTCTGTTATTTACATCTAATGTATTTGTCTCAGTATCATCTTTATATAATGAAACACTTTAGTGTTTTAGAATATAAAGGTTTTATCCGCATCGGATTAAACACTGATATAGAGATAATGTCTCTAGTCAAACTAGTTACATTATACATTTCCTAATTTAAGTACATACCCAAAGGGTAGTTCCTAAACTTAGGTATCTACGGTCGAAACAACGACTTTCGTCCCGTTTCCAATTCGCAGAGAAATCTCGGCTTGAAGCCAGTATCCAGCTCACAGCGGATTCTGAACGTCAATACATATATGTATTATGTACCACACTAAGTATTTAAAATCCAATTTTAATACTAGTAGTAAACATAACTTTGACAATATTTTTAAAGTTAGAGCCTCGCCCTTTCTTTAATTCCTTCGTGTCTTCCATATCCAAATGGTAGTCACTTTGAGATATGTCATTAATATTTTTAATTTACAACCTTTGGCCAAGCCTTGGGTTTCGGAATATCGAAACGATGTGCACCTTGTGCTACATGCCCAATTGCAAACTTTGACCTTTTCTCCACTAGAATAGTCAATTAATTCTCCAAGAATTATTAATTGCAATTTTAATACTTTTAAATCTAAAGATAGATTTATGTAAGTATATTAATTAAGCACTAAAGTCATCATCACATAAATCTTCCAAAGACTTTATGCTCTACTATTTGCTTAATTATGGGCTTAGTAATAATAAGTTATTTTATCAAATAAATTAACCTATTATTAATTCCCAATTGAAAATTAAATCAAAACAAAATATCAAGGATTAATTATTTAAATATTCAATTTCAATTCTTTCTTGATTTTAATAGTCCAACTATTTATCAAATTATTAAGGTACTATTATTATAATGATTACAATAATCCAATTATTTAATCAACTATAATTTTAATATTGATTACTATAATCCCATTATAAAATCACTATCATTTAATTCAATTATATTGATTACTATAATCCAATTATAAAATCAACTATAATTTGAATGAGTTTGTATATAGTCCAACTATATATAATTTAAAAACAACATAAAATATTAGTCCAACTAATAACTTTTAATAAATAATATGACGAGTAAAATAAAATGAGCGTGTTTAGCGAGTATTCGAACGAATGTTGCAAATTCAATACTTGCCTCCCACTATTTTTCGTCGAGTCTCTAACCCTCTGTGGAGTACTCGGGAAACCGTGTTTCCTAGTGGGCTAGGATCCTATTAAATAACACACAACCCTGACTTTGGTCAATAAAAAGCTGTATGCTATTTAACTAGGTAGATCTCACAGATCAATTGGATCTCATCCATTCCTAGATCCGGTTAGGTGGACATCCAAGTCCGAAACATATGTATAATGTCAATGTATCCAATACATTTTCCTAACCATATCCTCCGAATCATCTAGGCCTTGGCTTTGGCCAAAAACAAACCTAATGATTCCAGTTAAGCGGGACCCATTGACGAGGAAAGTTTCGTAATCAATGTCATTGGACAAAAAGTGATCTGACTTTGGCCAATAAAAATCACGATTTGGACAAGACACCGATATGCAACAAAACTCTCATGATTCAAGTACATCCTTGATTGACAAAGGTCTTGACTTTGGTCAAAACAAACCAATGCCAACTTCGGATCTTGAACAAGAATCATTCAATGGAAGGATATTTGCTTAATATAGATTGAGGGATTTTCGCGTGCAAATTGGCTACCAATTTAATTATCTTTGTTAAGGTCTCATCATCATACACCCTTAAACATGCATTCTAAATACATAATAAAGCGAGTATGAAATAAAATAATAATGATATGCGGATGGATACTTACACATTGATCCTAGATCAAACTCTCCCTTTCTCACTCAAGCTAGCACTTGTACTACTTCTACCCGTTACACTACACTTCTAAAGAAACCTCATATATATAGAGGGGAATAGGTGAGAAGAGAATACAAAGAGAAAGAAGGTGATAAGGCTGGACACGCAGGTCCAATTTAATAAATCGAATTTATTACAACATTTCTAAAATTGCCCACCCGACTAATATCCATCCGATATACATTATTCATTCAACACAACCACGTATTCACACACATAAGCATGCTATCAATCAATCTAATCAAATTAATTAATCTGATAATTAAGTGATCATCCAATGTTCAAACAACGATTTGATTTTGTTCGAGTCAAACTCGTTTTTGCGAATAAGTACTCAAAGTACGAATTCATGAATTAAATTAAACTACATCATTAAATCTAATTTAACATGTATTTAATACTAATTCACTATTAATTCCAAATTAAATATTACACTTTTATTTAATAAACCTTTTACGATTTAAATTCCAAATCTAATCGTAACGCGTCTCAAAGACCGATTAACGTCCAACGTCAATTCAATTAAAGTCCAATGGGCTTTTGATTGATTTCTTAAGGCGTGGACTTTTGGTCAACTCGGGTCAAACCGATAACCAAAGTCCAATCCGGGATTTACCCCATAAGCCCATAAATCAATCTTGGCCCATTAGCCCAATTGAACATTAAAGGTTCATTAGCCGCAATTGGGCTTTATGGTTAAGGTTTTGGGCCCAATTGGATCCAATCCACTTGGCCTAAACCAAACTTGATAAATCAAGCCCAATAGGCCCAATTACAACTTTAAATTCTAATTTCCAAAATTAGGCCCAATTATTAAATCCAAAAATCCAATTTTCACAATTTAATTACCAAAAGTGCATTATATGATTAATCAACTAAATCAACATTCCAAAACACTAAATTAGTCCATTAATCATACTTAATTCATTATTACATGTCAAAACACACATAATGAAAAATCAAACCCTTACATGCTTTCTGCTCTCGGCCAAGGAGGGATTTTGTGTCCGATTTGGTTTCGATCCAATCGAACCTACAATCGACATCAAATCACCATCCAATTTGATTTTATACACATCCAATGTCACAAAACAAAAATTCCAAGACAACATTAGGGCATATCCAATTCGGCCAACATAGAATTTTTGGGGTTTTGTCCAATTCGAAATCCAATCCAATTCGATTCAAATTAACGTCAACCTAATCGATTCTAACTCATCAAATGAATTAAAAATCAAAATTCCAAGATCCAAAATCATCACACATTCGGCCAGGCATAATATTTGGGGAAAATAATTCCAAATCATTTTTCATCAAATTAGTCCAACCAAAATGAATTTAAACATGTTATAAGCATACTCAAACAAGCAATTTATTCAAATCATGCTCAACAAACATTTACCCAAATTTTAAGCCCTACATTTTTCATGCTTGCAACATAGCTCTTGATGCCATTGTTGGTTTATTCTAAGGTCCCAAGATCAAATCAAGACATGAAAACATGCGTGAATACACCAACGAAGATAGCGGAATACTACATTGATGGGTTATGTACGAGAAACGAATCATGCCCAAAAACGCACTGCCTTTGTAAGCTTACTGCATGCAGAATGTACCACTGCCCTAAAAACAGAAATTTAAGTGAAGAAACGGAGCTCCTAGCTACGTCGGATGGGTCCCGTCTCATGGTCGAACCTCCCTACCACCTTCGCAAGACTCGTAGTGTGCTAGCACTTGCGATTTTCACCATGAAAACCCAACTCTTGGCTTCCCTTGCTCACGATTTTTCTGGTTCAAAACCAGTCCAAAGTTTCTGTTTTTGGGCGTGAGGTGAGAAGAGAGAATGAGAGAGTTGAATTGTGTATTTTTTTTTTGAAATGATTTACCAAAAATCAATTTATATTTATGCCATAATATTTATTAAATTAATAATAAATTTATGACACAAAACATGCAATGGCTTAGAGTGTCAAACACTCAAACTCCATGCAATGAACATTGAGTGCAATGTACACAATCTACATGCAAAGCATTAGAATAACATGTGTCATGTGGGCCCCACACGTTTCCAAATGAAAGTGGCCCACGTGCACTCACGCGTTCGGGTTCGATATTTCCGAAATACCGAGCTTACGTCGCGACGTTAATTCAATCGAATTTAAATAAATAATTGCGCCTGGCGAAATTATTATTACGTCGCTAACGAATTAATTCTAAATTAACTCGTTTGCCCGAATAAAAATCTAATTTTAATTCCGCGTCGAAATCTAATTTCGTCTAATATATCGAATATATTAATTCATCGATAATTCCAAATTAATCGTTCTCTCTCCTTTAGACGACATTTTATCCCGGAAAAATATCTCCGTTATTAATCCTAGATTAATTTTCTCTCTCTTCTGTATAATCCCAGATTATTCAAGAGTGCGAGTTGTGCGTCATCGGTGGATTATCGGGAAGCGACCCATGAGATCCCCGGATAATCTGGCAGTAATACGGTCGTCGGAGTATCCGAATCACGTACGTACCAAGTACTACGTTCTACCGATTTACGAGACAAGGTCGACTCCTAGCAAAGCACCAAGTCTACCTAATTCTCCGGACATATCATTAAAGAATATTAAGATCTGTATCAAGCGTAGTATACTAATGTATTGTGCATATCGGCCAGTATCGGATAATCACTGCTAGGGCTGGGGCTGGATAAGTGTCTGCCCCGTCCGAAACACATATCGGATGTCTGGTAACTAGTCTCTATAATCGGATATTCATGACCTGGTCATAATATCACGATTGGATGCGCATCACTTTAAGAGCACTAATACCGTATCCTGCGTGACATCATCTCCATTATGACTGGAGTGACACTTCCGTCTTGACATCACATCCATACTACACTACGATTCTCTGATAAACCCAGAAGAGTGTGAACACAGAACCAGTTAAGATTCCCCCACCACCAAAACCAAAGTTTACCGATTGTCGTAAGTATTAGCGATGTAAGTCTCAGGTTAAGACTATACACACCTACCTTGATTTCGGCCTCCCATAGACACCTAGTCATAATACCAATGGGATTCGAAGGGTCTATCCAGAGCGAAGCTGTTTCCCGTACCATCGGTGAAACACGACCTCCTATCGCACTTGCACAAGTATCCAATACTTATATATATGAGAACTATGCGTTGTGCCCTCACAACGCGCACAAGTGCAATACTAGCCTATTCCGCATTATCGATGTCCAGTCTCGATAATACTACGCGCTAGGGATATTTAATGATTAATCCTTCGTGGACTGATACTGTCTCATATCATCTCAATCCAGGAACTAATCATCTGGGACTCTCTTCATTTATATATCTATGGTGATCTAATCACAAATGATGAGAGTGCAATTTCCTTATTACATAGTTAATTGCTACAACAAAACACAATGATCTGTGCAAATAGTGACGCTATGGGTCAATTATCCAACAGAGTGTCAAGCTCCAAGCTTGAACTTTGAGATTCCAAACTCTTAGGGAAGGTTCCCTAACACCTTTCTATGATCCTTTGAGTGCTAGCTTTATGAAATTTTGCAACAAAATCTTCTATTGCTCTTTCTAGTTCTCGGCAAAAATGGAGAAGAAAAATGAGAGCGGTAAGAGTTCGGTCCCGGTTTTTTTGTGTGTTGCATGGTGAGACTCGAGTGAGTGTCGAGTTTTCAAATTTGTTATTGTATGTTCAATTATTCAATTCAAAAATCAAATCCATTACCAAAAGTTAGTTAGTAAATGTCAATCACAAGTCTAACTTGTGTAAGCAACAAGTTACCAATATTTGCTCACTAACTTCCATCACCTAAAGTAAAATTTGAGTTGGCCCGCAAACAAATCCCGGGCTCCGGTGTCGTTAATTCCGAATTAACGAATTTTTCGTTTGTGACGTAATTATATCAAATTAAATAAATTCATTAGCCTAGCAAAATTTCTTAAAATCGCTCGCGCCAATTAATTCTAAATTAATTCGTTCGCCTGAATTAAAATCCCATTTTAATTCCGTTATGAAATCCAATTTCATGTAATATATCGAATATATTATTTTAATGGATTAATTCCAAATTAATCATTCTCTCTTTTTTAATTGAATTTTATCTCAGATAAAATCTTATTGTAATTAATCCTAGATTAATTTTCTCTCTCTTCTAATTAATCCCAGATTAATTATATTCGAGTCATACGTCATCGGTGAATCTTCGGGAAGCGACCCATGAGATCTCTGGATATGTTGGCAGTAAATTCGGTCGTCGGACTATCAGAACATGTGTGTACCCGGTACCACGTTCTTACCGATTTACGAGAAATGGTTGGCTTCTAGCAAAGTGCCATGCCTACCCAATTCTCCAGAAATATTCTTTAAGGAATATATAATCTATAACAGGCGTAGTATACGTAGTATTGCGTATTGCGATCCAGTATCTGATGTCACATGCAAGGCCTAGGGCTGGAATAGTGTCTACCCCATACGAAGCATATATCGGATCACAAGCAACTAGTCTCTATAATCGGATAATCATGACCTTGTCATATTATCCCGATAGTTGCAACATAATTGAGAACCATTTCTGTATCCATGCGTGATCATCATCTCCATATGACTGAAGTGATACTTCCGTCTTGACATCACACCCAATACACTACGATTCTCAATAAACCTAGAAGAGGCGTACACAGAACCTGTTAAAGTCCTGGACGACCAAAACAAAAGCTTATTGATTGTCGCAAGTACTAGCGATGCAAGTCTCAGGTTAAGACCAAATACACCTACCCTGATTCGGATTCCCATAGACACATAGTCATACTACCAATAGGATTCCGAGGGGTCTATCCAGAGCGAAGCTGTTTCTGTACCATCGGTAAACACAACCTCCTATCTCACTTGCATAAGTATCCAATACTTAAATATATGAGAACTATGATGTTACGCTTCCATAACACGCACAAGTGCAATACTAGTCTATTCTGCATTATCGATGTCCAGTCTTGATAATACTACGACTAGGGATATTTAATGATTAAACCTTCATGGATTGATATTGTCTCATATCTTATAATTCGGAAATAATCATAAGGACTTTTATCAATTATATATATAAGTAATCTAATTACAAAATGATAAAATGCAATTTCAATTGTCACATAGTTAATTTTTACAAAAACCACAATGTCTTTTACAAATAGTGACGCTATGGGTCATAATTGTCAAACATTTCCAAGCTTTCTTGGAAAATCTTCTTTGCTCTTCTCTTTTTTCTCTCAACTCATTTTGTTTATGTTTTTTGAAGCTTAACATAAAGTAAAGTAAATAAAAAAATGAAACCCTTAAATATCTAGGGTGGTGGCCGAAATTTTGGAGAAAAAAATGAAAAATGTATTTTCAATTTTCCAAACAAAATAACGAAGTCAAATCCAATTTGACAACTATTTCTTTAAATGTAAAAGTCAAACATCTACACTTTAATCATTTCAAAAATAAATATCAATTTAGATATTTTATATTTTAATTACTTTAATTATTTAACAATTAAATAATTAAATAATTACTTAAATACAAATATCTAAATATATGTATTATATTTACTTTAAATAATCTGAATACATATATTAATGATATATGACAAATATCATAATTTGAAAATTAAACGATTTATAAATAATCAATATTATTCATAAAAGTTGTCATAGTGCTCTACAAGTATATTTCATTAGTGAGACTCTCTAGGTTAAGGCATATCAGTCACGAAATCCAATTTCGTGTCCATAATCTACCCGCTCGTAAATTATGACGTCCACACATAAACTCACTGAACCATACAGGTGGAGGTCATTACATACGTATAATCCATCCGACACAAGTATTCAAATTATTCCAGAGATACAGATATAAACGTCAAATCTCTATAGATATAATCACGTTGATGTTTCTATTAGCAATCTCTTAATAACAATTAGAACTCACTTCTACAGTGTACCACGAGCCCATGGATTTAACATATTACTAATTCCATATTGAATACCTATGCTCTATACACAGAGTTGACGAATTCTATCTTGACACACAGAGGATATCCTGAGGATCATTCCACACCCAATGAAAAAGCGGAGGTCTGACCTAAATAGGTCGGTGACGTGACTGCCACAAAAGTGTGGAGGATATCTCATATATCCAAAGTGGTATCTCAAGTCAAAGAATCATTATGCTACTCAACCCGAGACGATTCTTATTGATGTTGGTGTAGCATCCATTAAGAATCTTCGGTGAGATGTTCAATGTTTATCTGATATAAACACCTACATCTCTATACGAGTCTCTGAGACTCATGTTTAATTGAGAATCAACATTGAAATCCAAGACTCCAATATATGATATGTACTGGTATTCAGGGTTTACTTACTGACCAAGTAATGTAAACCTTGACCAAGAACTGTTAAATAAATGATATTGCTATGATACAACTCAATGTCAGTTGCGACGCTTTTGCAACTGTATCATAACTAATCATTCTAAGATTAAGTACATCTTTACCATATATAAAGAGATGATATATTATAGAAACTGTTTATTTTATTCGTAATAAAATATTTACAAAATTATTTTTAGGGAAAGATATAAGAAATTGGCGCTCCGAGCACCAACCCTAATAAATTCTCCCACTTGCTCTAATGTCAATATTGATTGTATCTCATATGTTGGGGTCAGGCGCGGCGGAAGCTCTGTTCGTGCGAAATCATAACCTTAAAAACTTTTAAACTTACCAAATAAATTATTCAATATCCAATATGAATAATTCATTCATATTTCACTGAAACATATTATATTTTTTATCAAATAACAATATCAATAATTTAGAAAATATTCCGAATCTTTTACGAAAACATTTTTTCTGAAAAATGCCATAAAACATATTTTTGCCTGAACCGACCAACCAATACATATGAGGACTGCCCATGTTAGCCCCAATAGTACTTGGGCAGTTCATTGGTTGCCCGAACAGTGACCAATTCATTATTTCGACAGTCGTTACCCGATAAGCCCGAAAATCACTCGGTAACATCGTTTTTCACCGTTTTCATATATTTTCACTCCGAAACACTTTCTGCAAATTATTCCAATGCCCATTACACATCCAATAAATTTAAATAACATATTTTCATCACCAAAATTATAGAATTTCCAGATCTGATCTGGGTGCCAAAAATATCATTTTTCATGCTTTAAATTTAATTTTCTAAACATTAATATATTAATATTTACACGAATGAAAACCACACCAATGAAAAACTCAAGAATAATTCTAGGAGTTATAAGAGTGGTCATAACACTCTAGAATTGCAACAAGTCATCAAATGATAAAAATGAACTAATATTACATTAATATTACTCAATCTTAATTCACACATACATCTAGCCTCTCAATTCATCATCCAAATCAAAAATAACCAAAATCCAAAAAAAAAAACCCTAGAACTATTCTAGATACTCAAGAACATGAAACAAACTTTCTAAGTTTAAGAATATTGAAGATTACCTCGAAATCTCCTAATTCCCTTAAGCTTTCTTCTTGATTTCTTCACTTTCTCTCAAGTTTCCTTAAGAAATATTTTTGAGAGCTTTCTATTTGAGAGGATTTATACCATGAGGACTTATGAAAGAGGAAAAATAATTATTCACTTTATATACTAGGGGTAACCTAACTTGGGGGCAATTTGGTCATTTTTTAAAATTATTTCATAAGCTTTAAGTTATCAAATTCAAATTGATAACTCAAGCTTTAAATAAAGCATGCCACTTGTTACCAAAAATAATTAAACAAGTTTAATACTAATTATTACAAATGAATATTAATCTAATTAAACATAAAGTTAAAGTAGACAAATTCAAATTGAATACTTCAACCTTAAAGTTTAATATTATTAGTAACCAAAAATAATTAAACATATTACATAACAATTATGTAATATTGATATTATTTAAATATTTAAATATTTAACATTTAAATATCTAAACAAATAATTAATAGAATTATTAATATATATGTATTTTTATTTACACTAAATAACAAAATACATATACTAGTGATATGTGTCAAAATCTCTTTTGACAATTAATTAATATGTATCTAATCAAATTTTGTATCAAATACAAATGCATATTAATTATTAATGGACCGAAATCCCCTAATGCATGTATTTTCGTTTAATCGTTTAAATGATTCGAATTAACTCATTTAATCCGGTGAAGTATTTTGAATAATTTTTATTATTCATAATGTGTTGTCCAAGTGCTCAATGAGTACACTTCATATTGTGGGAGTCTCTAAGATTTGGTTTATCCGTCACGAAATTAAATTTCGTTTCCATAATTCACCCACTCGTTAATTATGACGACCACGGATAATCTAGCTAAACTATGCAAGTCGAGGTCATTGCATACGTATAATCCCCCAATCACAGGCTATCAATATTATACCAAAGATATAGATAAGAACGTCAAATCCATAAGGTATATTATAGCCAACTTTCAAATTTATTATCTCTAAATAACACTCGAAACACGCTTCCGAAGTATACCACGACCATGGATTTACTAGATCGTAAACACGTACAAGATAACTATGCATGTACACAAGACTGACAGATTCTGCCTGATACTCACAGGATATCATGAGCATCAGTCCACACCTAACGAGCATGCGGAGGTCTGATCTAAATAGATCGGTGACGTGACTGCCATCAAAGTATGAAGGATGTCTCATATATCCACAGTGGTATCGCAAGTCGAATGAGCATTATGCTACTCGACTCGAGAAGATTCCTATTAACGTTGGTGTACCATCTATTAGGAAATCTTCGGTGAGTTATTCAGTATTTATCAAATAAACACCTATATGTTTATACGAGTCTCCCAAGACTCATGGTTCATTGGGATAAACCATCGGACCAAGTCTCAATATACGACATGTACTGGTATCAGCGGATTTTACTAACCGACCCGTGTAAGTAAATCTTGACCAAGAACTTTATTTGAGAATATACAACTTATTGTGACGCTTCCCAATGTCAATTACAAACTATGTTGTAACTGCGCACTACATTGTAAATCTTGGGGTATTTGTCTAAGATATACAAATCACTAAATCAGATTTAGTTTTAATCGAATCGTAGTTAGATCGAATACGTATATAAAAACAAGAGGTGCTACCATTAAGTAAGTAATATTACGGAAAAAATGAATTGTTCGTATTAATGAATCGGAGATAAACATGATTCGGATTGGCGCTCCGACCACCAACCCCAACAATTTCTCCTACTTGCTCTAGTGCCAATCCACTGTATCAGATACATATCTCAATATGTATCTTATGCACATGGACCTCAAGAGCTCACCTAGCACTCAAGAGGTAGCCAATAACGATAGGTTTGTATAACATATTGAGTTTGTCCAACAAACCCAAACGTTTCCCTTAGCTAGCATCATTCATATTTTATAGAACCTAAGTTTTACATCAATATGACTCATATGCGACATGAACATTGTGTTACAGCTACTGAGTTATCTATATATGTAGAGATCAAATCCAAAATACTACACAGAAAACTGCAAACACAACACTAATATCAAAACTTCTAATTTATAAGGTCACTTTGCAACTTCATAAGTCACAACTAATTTCACTAACATAGTAGAATCATCTGTGACACTCCCGCTGCATCTTTTCTGACTCTATATGACGTGGACCATTTAACGTCCTAATTAGACTAAAAACAAATCTAACCCTAATGGTTGCAGAGTATATTCTTCATGAATAAGAAACTCGTTCTTAATATCTCAAAGATAACAAAGAACATGTTTCAAGACCCATCATATGGTATACATGGTATGAAAAATAACTCGTAATAATTATGATTAAATTGATATCTTTAATCGCACATAATATAATATTCATTATGCTATCATCCTATGATACATAAGATTGACTAGACATTCTAATCAATTTCTTTTTCGACAAAGGAATCATCATTTACGAAAGATGAATACTATATACAAGAGACACACTAACTGTCAAACAGTTATACAACTGTCAAATAGTTATACTTGATGTGTCATTTATTAGATCATATTTAATGCACGACTAATGGAAGTATCTCACAAGTCTCTTAGTTTTATATCATTTATAAAACCTTATATCGAATATAACAGAGACCACTCTCACTACTATCATGGAGGGAAAAAAAGACTTAGGTAAACCTTTTACCTTATAAACATCTCATTATTACCTTAATAATGATAATGTCGTTATGATATATAACACTAGAAATAAATATGTACGCTCCCACTAACCCTACTATCACATTTGTATTCTCTATGCTTTGATAAAATCAGACAATCTGACTGTTATCAAAATTAGAGAACACATATTTGCTGAAAGCTCATATGAGTCTACAATAGGCTCTATAAGCTAGTATATCAAACTATGATCTAAGCATAATACAAACTCCAGGGCCATTCTAGAATTAACTCTTCAAAAAAAAAAAAAATCACAATGGATGTCTTATTCGAAGAAATCATTCAGGAACGCCACTTTGCATTCCTAACTAAAATATACAGTTTAATATCAACATTAACCAACAGATCTTTAATTGTTTAATTAGTGTGACTAGAGATAAGTTTCCTCAAAATCTATAATAGATTGATGAATATAACATTTATCACTGTCATACTATAAAGGTCAAACCTTTAATAAGCTCACTTTGCTTTTGCTGCGCAAAATATTTGCACATTTTATGAACGATTCATAACGAAAACTTAATCAAGTTCCAAACTTGATCGTAGTAAGCTATGAACAACCTTAGATATATGGTTTAATGCTAACTTCTGAAATCGATATCAAATATCACTCACACTATAAGTTATAGGATAATTTTCTTCGATAAGAAAACAACAGAACCATTTAGTATCAAATACTTTGTAAATGATTCTGACATCCTATTGGACTTATATGGAAGATGTATAAGGGTCTTTTCATCTTATTAATTATGTAGTTCCATTTATAGTTTATTATGTTAGACATTATGTCCCATAGCGTCACTGTTTGTAAATGATATTGTATTATTGTACAAAATTAACTATGTGATAATGAAATTGCCTTTTGCCGTTTTGTAATATTATTTACTTTGATTTATAAATGGCGAAAGTCCATATGATTAGTACCTGGACTGAGAATGATATGAGACAGTATCAGTCCCCAAAGGTTTAATCATTAAATATCCCTAGCCGTAGTATTATCGAGACTGGACATCGATAATGCGGAATAGACTAGTATTGCGCTTGTGCACGTTGTGAGGGCACAACGGCATAGTTCTCATATATTTAAGTATTGGATACTTATGCAAGTGCGATAGGAGGTTGTGTTTTACCGATGGTACGGAAAACAGTTTCGCTCTGGATAGACCCCGCGGAATCCCATTGGTAGTATGTCTGCGTGTCTATGGGAGGCCGCATCAGGGTAGGTGTATATGGTCTTAACCTGAGACTTACATCGCTAGTACTTGCGACAATCGGTAAACTTTGGTTTTGGTGGTTGGGGACCTTAACCGGTTCTGTGTACACCTCTTCTGGGTTTATCGAGAATCGTAGTGTACTGGATGTGATGTCAAGATGGAAGTATCACTTCAGAAATATGGAGGTGATGATCACGCAGGACACAGAACTAGCACTCTATAAAAGGTTGCAACCGTCGGGACAATATGACCAGGTCAGGATTGTCCGATTTAAAGAGACTAGTTGCTTGATGTCCGATATATGTTTCGTACGGGGCAGACACATCTCCAGCCCCAGGCCTAGCATGTGATCATCCGATACTGGATCGATGTACGCAATACTACGGTATACTACGCTTGATATAGATCTTATATTCCTATAAGAATATTTCTGGAGAATTGGGTAGGCATGGCGCTTTGCTAGAAGCCAACCTTGTCTTGTGAATCGGTAAGAACGTAGTACGAGGTACGTGCGTGTTCGGATTATCCGACGACCGTATTTACTGCCAACATATCCGGAGATCTCTTGGGTCGCTTCCTGAAGATTCACCTATGATATTTGATTCGGACTTAATTAATCTTGGATTAATTGCGGAGAAACTTTATCTCGGATAAAGTGCCTTATTTAGAGAGAGAGAACGATTAATTTGGAATTAATCAGTAAAATTATTATATTCGATATAATAATTGAAATTCGATTTCGACGCGAAATTAAAATTAGATTTTAATTCGGGCATACGAGTTAATTTAGAATTAATTCGTTAGCGACGTAAATAATAATTTCGCTAGGAGCGATTATTTATTTAATTCGATTTAATTAACGTCGCGACGCAAGTTCGGTATTTCGGAAATATCGAATCCGAACGCGTGAGTGGACGTGGGCCCACTTTCATTTGGAAACGTGTGGGGCCCACTTGACACATGTCATTATATGTATTATTTTATTGATAATGCATTGCATGGTGATAGTGTATAAACACTCTAATGTTATGCATGGAATTTGAGTGTTTGACACTCTAAGCCTTTGCATGGCTTGTGTCATAGATTTATTATTAATTAATAAATATTATGGCATAAATATAAATTGATTTTTGGTATCAAAAATCAATTAGAACAAAAAGAAAATCCTCTCTTCTCTCTCTTTCTTGACCGAAAAACTGCATGCAGTTTTGGTCTTCATCTTCTTCAATTTTGGTTGCCAAAAGCTTGAAGAAAAGGTTGTTGTTTGGAACATGCAAGGCTAGCACCTTCAAAGGGATCAAAAGAGGTGATAGGGAAACCATCATAGAGCAAGGAATACACAAAGTTTGGTGCTTTCCTCTTCTTGTCTTCCTTGGCCGAACCTAATCTATCTTGGAGCTTTCATTTGGTTTGATTTTTTCTTCATCAACATAGCATTGTAAGTATGATTCCGCCATACTTCATGTTTATATATATTCTTTGTTGTATTTCATGTATGCTTAATCTTTCCTTGGGACATATTATAGAAACCAACATATTATTCTCACATTTGACTTCAATAAGTCAAGTCTTTTCTACAATGGTCAACATCTGATGTTATACATCAAGTAATAAAATAATTTTATTACTCTGGATCATAAAAAATATATTCTATCAAATAGAATACAATATTCTATTATATATAATAAATTTTAAACTTTTACGTGTACCTCCTTGGTGCAAGTACTTTCAATTATATAACCATTATACAAAAGAAAGATTCAAATCTCAAACTTTTCAAGATTCAAATTTTCTATCTATACATATCAAATACGTAACTGTAGAAACTAATGGAACCTTTATTAAAAGGATGAATTAGTGTTACTGGAAAATATCCCCAAGAGTATTGAAATTAATTCGGTAACACTCATTTTCAAATGAATCAAATCATATAAGATTCGATTACTCCCCTTAACCAAATCCATCACGATGGAATTATAGAATAATATGAGAAAGAATCATATTCTTTGAATAATCTTAGAACAGATTGCCAGAAATTCATATGTTTGATTGTATCAAAAATTTTTGAACAATTCAAAGACTCACAATAAAATTTAAAGATATAATTTTCAAAACTTCAGATCGAATATCTTTGAACCAGTCAAAATAATATATCTGCGTTCCATAAAAAACATGCAACTAAGTAATGACAACTCATAGCTAAGTTACGAAGAAAAGAAAACTACCCAAGGCAATTTACAATTCATTAAACTACATAAATCTAATGTGTCAGTTTAATAAATCTTATGGTCCAATGACAATCATTGATTAAATGAGATTTAATTACATTTCCGAATACAATATTCATTAAATGAATAAGGATATGTGGTGGGATCTCATATCAGACCATCTTTTACCATACAGAATAAACATCTAATGTTTAATTGATAAAATCTCATAAAGCATTGTTCTAAGCTAATTGCTTAACCGAATATTTTTCTTAATGTTTATCTCTTTATCAATGATACTACTAGTCGTATTAAAATATGTAACAATTATTTTTATAGAACATGTAACTATCCAATAGTCGCAAGTTCTGATATCATATATCAAAATAATCATTAAACTTGACGGGAGATCTGGTATCTAATACCTATAGTTGTCGTATTGTGAGAAACGATATTCTCTACACACAACTATACACATATCTTTTTTTAGCTTTATGATCTGCCTTCAACTATTCACAACAATTGTAAATAATTGATTGGCAAACTGTGTCAGACACATTACCTCTAAAGGTCACTAAAGCCAAAAAACGCCATTATCGAATAAACAAATACCTAATGAGTTTTCTTATTGCCAGTCAAGAATTTCGAGACATGAACTAATTCTCATCAATTCTTACTACACAAGAAACTATTCTCTCTACATAATTATATCCTAAAACGGATATCTATTTTGAATACCTATCGTGACTTAGTAACTAAGTCACTAAACATCTTGATTTTTCAAGAAAATCGGAACAACAGTTCCCGATGGTTTAGACTAATCTAATTATATCCACGTCTACTATTATCTAGAACCTATTCTAGAAAACTGCAACCATAAGTGAAGTCAGAAAATATATATATAAATTATGCATTCAGTCAATTAAAAGTTTAATTCCATCAACATTATAGAATAAGGAAAACATAAGCGACAATTTTCATATTATTACATATTACTTTAGTTATGTATTTTTAACCTAGCAGTGCCTCTCACTACTTTATGTAATACCGTAATCCCCAACGGAAAATAAGAATTCAATAATTAAATTGAATTCCATAATGGGAAGTATACCCCATGAATATATTTCGACTCACAACTTTGTCACGTTCTCGCCTACGTATATTCACAGGTAGACAGCTCGTTGTCAATCACACTCTCTGTGACTCCTGATTTTGGTCCTGACCGTTTCTCGTTGTGAAATATTTGGAATGTTCACATGAGGCGTATCAAGGCTTCTTTTATCAGTGACAAACTCAAGTTACCGATGTAGTCCTGACAGCTTTGGCACATTCACGATTTCCACTTTCACTTGAATTTGTCTCTTATCATATAAGTTCTACCAGCGCAAATGAACTACCATCAACCATAACTGCACAACTTTTGCACACTACAACTATAACATCAAGAAAACATTCGTATACGTACTGACAAGGCGAACCAAGAAATAATTATTCCTAATACTAGTCACTTTAATGCCTTATTTAACGGGGATTTTCCTATTGTCAAATAATCCGAAATTAATCAAATTAATTTCACATGCATGTGGAAATAATAAAATTTAATTAAATATCATATATCAAGCATGAAAAATGCAATAGATGTAGGATCAGACTCGCCCTGATACTAATTTTTATTGGGGTCAGACACAGCGGAAGCGCTGTTCGGGTGAAATCATAACTTTAAAAACTTTTAAACTTACCAAATAAATTATTCAATATCCAATATGAATAATTCATTCATATTTCACCTAAACATAATATACTTTTTTTATCAAATAACAATATCAATAATTTAGAAAACATTGTGAATCTTTTATGAAAATGTTTTTCCGTAAAATGCCATAAAATGCATTTTCGCCCAAACCGACCAACCAATACACATTGGGGCTGCCCAGGTCACCCCCAATAGTACTTGGACAGTTCATGGCTACCCGAGCTGTGACCAATTCACTGTTGGGCAGCCGTTACTCGGTAAGCCCGAAACTTACCCAAAAACGTCATTTTTCACTGTTTTCGCATATTTTCACTCCGAAATACTTTCCGAAAATTATTCCAATGCCCAATACACATCCAATACATTTAAATAACATATTTTACATCACCAAAATTCTAGAATTTCAAGATCTGATTTGGGTGCCAAAAATATCATTTTTCATGCTTTAAAGCCAATTTTCTCAACATTAATCATATTAATATTTACACGAATTAAAGCCACCACCAATGAAGAACTCAAGAAAAATTCTAGGAGTTATAAGAGAAATAGATGTAGGATCAGATTCGCCCTGATACTAATTGTTGTTGGGGTCAGGCATAGAGGAAGCGTTGTTCAGGTGAAATCATAACTTTAAAATTTTTTAAACTTACCAAATAAATTATTCAATATCCAATATGAATAAGTCATTCATATTTCACCTAACCATAATATATTTGTTATCAAATAACAATATCAATAATTTAGAAAACATTGTGAATCTTTACGAAAATTTTTTTCCGTACAATGCCATAAAATGCGTTTTTGCCCAAACTGACCAACCAATACACAATGGGGCTGCCCAGGTCAGCCCCAATAGTACTTGGGCAGTTCATGGGCTGCTCGAGCAGTGACCAATTTACTGTTTGGACAGCCGTTACTCGGTAAGCGTGAAACTCACCCGAAAATGTCGTTTTTCACCGTTTTCATATATTTTCACTCCGAAATACTTTCCTAAAATTATTCAAATGCCCAATACAAATCCAATATATTTAAATAACATATTTTACATCACCAAAATTCTAGAATTTGTAGATCTGATCTGGGTGCCGAAAATATCATTTTCATGCTTTAAAGCTAATTTTCTCAACATTAATCATATTAATATTTACACAAATTAAAGCCACCACAAATAAAGAACTCAAGAACAATTCTAGGAGTTATAAGAGTGGTCATAATACTCTAGAATGGCAACAAGTCATCAAATGACAGAATTGAACAAATATTACTCAATTTTACTTCACATATACATCTAGCCTATCAATTCATCCTCCAAATCATAAAGCCCCAAAATCCAAGAAAGAAAGAAATCCTAGAACTATTCTATATACTCAAGAACAAGAAAAAAACTTTCTAAGTTTAAGAATATTGAAGATACCTCAAAATCTCCGAATTTCATTAAGCTTTCTTCTTGATTTCTTCACTTCTCTCAAGTTTCTTCAAGAAATATTTTTGGGAGCTTTCTATTTGACAGGATTTTGACCATGGAGGACTTATGAAAGAGAGAAAAATAATTATTTAATTTATATACTAGGGGTAACCTAACTTGGGGGTAATTTGGTTAATTTTCAAAATTATTTCATAAGCTTTAAGTTATCAAATTCAAATTGATAACTCAAGCTTAAATAAAGCATGCCACTTGTTACCAAAAATAATTAAACATGTATAATAATAATTATTACAAATGAATATTAATCTAATTAAACATAAAGTTAAAGTAGATAAATTCAAATTAAATACTTCAACCTTAAAGTTTAATATTATTAGTAACCAATAACAATTAAACATATTATATAAAATTATGTAATATTGATATTATTTAGTTATTTAAATATTTAACATTTAAATATCTAAATAATTAATTAATATAATTATTAATATATATGTATTTTTATTTACACTAAATAACAAAATACATATACTAGTGATATGTGTCAAAATCTATTTTGACAATTAATTAATATGTATCTAATCATAATTTTGTATCAAATACATATTAATTATTAATTGACCAAAATCCCCTAATGCATGTATTTTCATTTAATCGTTTAAACGATTCGAATTAACTCATTTAATCTGGTGAAGTATTATGAATAATCTGTATTATTCATAATGCATTGCCCAAGTGCTCATTGAGTACACTTCATATTGCGGGACTCTATAAGATTAGGTTTATCCATCACAAAATCAAATTTCATGTCCATAATTCACCCACTCGTTAATTATGACGACCATGGATAATCTCGCTAAACTATGCAAGTCGAGTTCATTGCATACATATAATCTATCCGTCACAGGCTATCAATATTATATCGGGGATAAGAACATCAAATTCCTAAGGTATAATATAGTCGACTTTCAAATTTACGAGCTCTAAATAACACTAGAAACTTGCTTCCGAAGTATATCACTGCTATGGATTTACTAGATCGCAAACACGTACAAGATACAAATGCCATGTACGGAGGACTGACAGATTCTGTCTGATACTCACAGGATATCATGAGCATCAGTCCACACTTAACGAGCAGGCGTAGGTATGATCTAAATAGATCGGTGACGTGACTGCCATCAAAGTGTGGAGGATGTCTCATATATCCACAGTGGTATCACAAGTCGAAGTAGCACTATCTTACTCGACTCGAGAAGATTCCTAATGACGTTGGTGTACCATCTATTATGAAATCTTCGATGAGCCGTTCAGTGTTTATCAAATAAATACCTACACGTTTATATGAGTCTCCCAAGACTCATGGTTCATTGGGATAAACCATTGGACCAAGTCTCGATATACGACATGTACTGGTCTCAACGGATTTTACTAACCGACCTGTGTCAGTAAATCTTGACCAGGAACTTTATTTGAGAATATACAACTTATAGTGACGCTTCATAATGTTAATTACAAACTATGTTGTAATTGCGTACTACGTTGTAAATCATGGGGTCTTTATCTAATATATACATATCATTAAATCAGATTTAGTTTCAATCTAATCGTAATTAGATTAAATATGTATATAAAAACAAGAGGTGCTGCCATTAAGTAAGTAATATTATGGAAAAAATGAATTATTTGTATTCATGAATCAGACGTAAATACGATCCGGATTGGCACTCCGACCACCAACCCTAACATCATACCCATCGACTCCACATTTTTATCAAACAATTTCGGAGGAATGGCATTGGTAAGCGGGTTTGTGACATTATCTTCACATTATCTTCAATCGGACATAAATCTGATTCCATTATTATCACAGTATAACAGAATCAGATTCCCGATACTTGGGATAACTCCCAACTCTGTGATAAAGTTCTTAACCCAAACAGCTTCTTTTACAGCTTTAAAAGCTGCAATATATTCCACCTCTATGATGGAATCAGTGGTGGACCCTTGTTTGGAACTTTTCCAACAAAAACACCTCCGTTAAGGGTAAACACGAATCCTGATATAGACTTTCTATCATCGGGATCCGATTGGAAATCTAAATCTGTATACCCATTAACCTGCATTTCATTTTCTTCATATATCAGAAACTCATCCTTAGTACCTTTAAGATACTTTAGGATATATTTAATGGTCATCCAATGGTCATTACTTGGATTGGACTGATAACTACTAGTCACACTAACTGCGAAGCTGATATCAGGCCTTGTACATAACATATCATACATGATGCTGCTCAAACTCGAAGAATAAGGCTGAATAGACATTTTAATCTTCTCATCTTCTATTTGTGGACACATCTTCTTTGAAAGATGTAGGCTATGTCTGAATGGTATATTTGTTGTCTTATAGTTACCAAAATTATACCGTTCTAAGATCTTATCTATGTACGTTGATTGGGATAACACAATAAGCTTCATTTCTCTATCTCTATATAATTTTATGCCTATGACATAAGAAGCTTCACCCAGGTCCTTCATGGAGAAATTCTTACAGAGGTAAGCTTTGACGCCCTGCATCATCAGGATATCATTTCCAATGACCAGAATGTCATCAATATATAAAACTAAAAATATCACCATACTCCCACTGGCCTTGTATACACATAGGATTCTTCCGAATTCTTGAGAAAACCAGATAATTTGATTATCTCATCGAATCGAAGATTCCAACTTCGTGAAGGTTGTTTAAGTCCATAAATAGACTTCTTAACCTTACATACCATGCACGAGTTTCACTGGATACAAAACCCTATGGCTGTTCCATATAGATTTCTTCGTCAATAAATCCATTTAGAAAAGCTGTTTTGACATCCATCTGCCAAATCTCGTAATCATGGTAAGCAGTAATAGACAATAAAATCTTAATAGACTTTAGCATCGCTACTGGTGAAAAAGTCTCATCGTAGTCGACACCAGGTCGCTGCGTGTAACCTTTAGCTACCAGTTGAGCCTTAAAGGTTTCAACCTTTCTGTCATGCCCGCACTTCCTATTGTAAACTCATTTACAACCGATATGAACAATTTATTCAGGAAAATGAACCAAGTCCCAAACTTGATTCAGATGCATAGAGTCTAACTTTGATTTCATGGCCACTTGCCACTTCACTGAGTCAATATCTAACATCGATTCTTTATAGGTATAAGGGCCAATCTCTTCAACTAAGAGAACATCAAGACTCTTTTCTTATATCAAATACAAGCATTCATGAGGTCTAGATACCCTTTGGAACCTATGAAGTGTGGGTAATGAAGGTTCTTCATCTACTTGAACTTCATGTTCCTCCATTGGTTCGTTGGTATCATATTGTATTTCATCAAGTTCAACATGTCTATGATTAGCTCATTCAGTCAAAAATTCTACCTCTAGAAATATTCCGAAGTGAGCTACGAACACATTTCGATGCTGGTATCATAAAATAAATATTCTTTCGTATTTGAAGGATATCCAACAAACCTAAACTTTTGCCCTCGAGGCAAAAGCTTATTCTGCTGAGCCACCTTGACGTATGTGGGACAACCTAAAACCCTAATATAATTAAGATTCAGTTTCCTACCGGTCCATATCTTCTACAGAGTCGTAGGAATATCTTTAGAAGGAATCTTATTCAAAATATGAGCGGCAAGCAAAAGAGCTTAACCCCATAAGTAATAGGCAAAATATGTAAAACTCAACATAGATCAGACCATATCCAATAATGTCTGATTTCTCCTCTCGGACACTCCATTATATTGTGGAGTACCCAGATAAGTATATTGAACGAGAATCTCATTCTCCTTTAAATAATCAGTGAACTCACCACTCATATATTCACCACCTCATTCGATCGAAGACATTTAATATATTGACCATTTTGTTTTTCTACTTAATTTAGGAATTCTTTGAACTTTTCAAAGGTTTATGATTTATGTTTCATCAGATAAACATAACCATACCGTGACACATCATCGGTAAAGGTAATAAAGTATGAAAAACCATTATGAACAGTCTGACTCATAAGACCACATACATCAGAATGTACAAGTTCCAATAAGTCAGTGGCTCGGGGTCCCACACCAGAAAATGAGGCTTTGGTCATTTTACCCTAAATGTAAGATTCACAAGTTAGATAGGGTTCAATAGTGATATCCTTAAGCAAACCATTCCTAAACAACTGGGTTAGGCATTTCACACCTATATGACCTAACCTCATATGCCAAAGTTCAATATTATTATTTCAGATAGTTTACGTTTATTAATTCCAGTATTCAAAATATCCCGAGAAGTATGCAAAATGTAATGACCACGCTCATTTGGACAAACAATGATCTGAATATTTTTTCTATCACATAAATACAAGGAACAATTTTTAATATTTACATGATATCCCTCTTTATCTAATACAAAAATTGATATAATATTAGCTACGCATCCTGGTACAACACAGCAGTCATTGAACAAAAGTCTCATACTGGATAAAGGGAATCTCGCATAATCCCACTATAACTGCACCCAAAGAGTCACCACTCCCGAATTGTAATTGTATCTCTCCATATTTCAGCCGTCTACTTTCCGTCAACACTTGTAACGAATTACAAATGTGAACAGGACAAGCAGAATCTAAAATCCAACTAGATGTGATAGCTCCACAAGCTAATGAGATATCAATAACATGAAAAATAAAAGTACCTGATGTCGATGCTTTTTTCTTCCTGATCTGGGCAAGATAGTCAGGACAGTTCCTCTTCCAGTGCCCGATCTTAGGCTTCGTTATCTTAGCATGTAGAGGAACATTGAAACCCTTCTTTTTCTTTCCCTTCGTTTTCTTCCCCTTTGACTTAAAGTGGGAAGAAGAGGAAAATGAAATGGGTTTCGAAAGGTGAGTCGGCACTCCCTTCCATAAATCCTTCTCCACTGTGAGAAGCATCATATGCAACTCATGGTAAGAACAGTGAATCCCATTCATGTTGATGTACATCACAAACTGGCGATACAACTTCAGGAGCGAACCAAGAATGACACTCCGTCCTAGAGTATCATTCAGAGGGAAATCATTGCGCCTCAATTGCTCGATCAGATTGATCAAATAAAGCACATGTGTGCTAATAACCTGTCCTTCATCTAGTTTTGAATGGAATAGTTCCATTGCAACTCTATTAACCAAGACATGTTCTTGATTCATGAATGATTCTCAGAATTGTGTTATCATATTATATGCATCAGACATCTCAAAATATTGCTTATTGAGTTCCGAAGCCAGTGAATTGAGTATGTATGATTTAACTCTTAAATCATCATCTTTCCATCTTTGGAAAGTCTCAAGTTCCTCTGTTTCCGCATCCTTAGATATAGAAATGGGTAAATGATCCTCTAATACATATTCAATTTTCTCATATTCGAGGACAATCCTCAAATCCATATCCCAGTCAGTGAAGTTCTCAGCGCCTTTAAGCTTATTCATATCAAACGTATGAGCAAATGAGTTGTTTGAATAAGCCGCCATCGCAAATCAGCCAAATCTATCACATAGATAGCGAAAAATGGTTAGTAGACAAAACAATTTCATATAATATCAAAAATATTTAATAGATCATGGATTTTTAATCTAAAAATGCCTCTGCCACTATTTCATGCAAAATTGTAATCCCCTAACATAATACATAACATGCAATAATCAAATTAAATACAATAGTGAAAAGTGGACCCCATGAATATATTTTAGCTCACAGCTTTGTCACGTTCTCGCTTACGTATATTCATTAGGTAGACAACTCATTGTCAATCACACATCAGTGACTCCTGGGTTCCGGTCTTAATCGTTTCTCATTATAAAAGCTTTGACACGTTCACAAATAGATCAAGTTTAAACTTGTCAATGATAAATTCAAGATACTTGTATAATCCTGACAGCTTTGGCACATTCAGGATTCCGCATTCGCTTGAATTTACCTAATATCACATATATATCTGGTACAAATAAATTCCCACAGGCTATATCCTCACAGCTTTGGCACGTTCTCGGATACAGTCGTAGAAAATTTATCTACAAGCCATATTGACAAGACGAACCAAGAAACATGCATCAAATACATATTAGTTATTAAACCTTATTTTAAAAAGGGATTTTATGCAAAATCTATTATCGCTTTATTTAATCAAATTAAATAAACACATGCATGCATAAAGTAAAGATTATATTAAATATTAAATTTAAAGGCATAATCATATCATGTGTTCAGAATCAAACTCGCTTTGATACCATTTTGTATGGGATTTTAGAGGGTATAATCGGGTAACACAGCGGAACGCGGAAAAATAAGGAAAAATTCCGGATTTTGTATGGCCGGAATTTTGGAGAAAAAAAGGAAAAATATATTTTCAATTTTTCAAACAAAATAAAAAAGTCAAATCCAATTTGACAAATATTTATTTAGATGCAAAAGTCAAACATTTACACTTTAATCATTTCAAAAATAATTATCAATTTAGATCAAATAATGTTATACATCAAATTTTAAAATCTTTATTTACCTTTGCCCATGTTTACAAATATTTTCCATACATGAGCTTACATACATACAAGTCCAAACTTACCAATCGCATATACTCAAATATCTAACAAATATATATACCTGGAATGTTCTCAACATTAGCACCATCATATACCTATATCCAAACATATAGAATGTAGTATAACTGATAATAACATCATACATACCCTCTCGAATTGCTCAAGTACATAATAGTAAATCATAATCAAATATATATGCTGATTAATACACCTCAAATCATAAATCAATACCCATACACATTCATATACCAAACACAAACTCTTGTGCAAGCAATCAGATACATCATCAAGGTCTGAAAGGAACAAGCAACCACAATAAATCAGTCATTTTTCTCTTTTCAATCGTAGGTTCATACAAAGAATCAGTTACGACATCAAATAGCGAACAAAAATCATACACTGCTTTATCATCAGCTTAGTCATGCATATACGTATATACATCACACATATGAATATACGCATTATTTCAAATTCGGATACCATAGCCTTTAATAATCCTCATCTCCTTTACTTATCAATCTAACATAATCCATTTTCAGAATTCTTAACTGAAAACATTGATACAGTATCTTACCAAATATACATTTATATTCATATATGTATTCTTTGAATCACATACTTCTATTACTCAGTAAAGGATTATCTTATACCAATCCAATCTCTATGGCCCCCTCGCCCTGTTTTTGTTATTCTTAGTGATATTGTTTTTGATGTTCGGACTCGTGCTAGCTTACTGTGGAAGGTGAAACCATCTTATGACAATAAATGGCTTCACATCCCCTGGCACATGCCCAATGACATCTTCTTTTGATCTTTTTTTGCTTGTTGCCTTTGGGCTTTTCTTCTAGGAGGGCTTGTCCTCTCTAGTTGTCTGGGGTATGCCCATTTGCTCTTGTATATTTTTATTTTGGTTAATATACTTACTTTATCAAAAAAAACAAATTCAATCTCTATACAGCTAAATCATATGCATAGTCAATAACAAACCTATCCAAATAACGTACATGCACACATGCTAATACGAATTCAAAAATTGTAACTTATTTTCTTTACCGATCTTATACTCTTAAATCATACTTATCTTATCATCTCATACGTATACAATTACATGACCATATACTTATACATATACATATTCATTCACATATACAAATATATATCATTACACGTTCATATACAAACGTGCATCCATACATACAGATAGACATTAAGCTCATCACATATCTCAATTCATATCATATCAACAGCAAAATCTGTACCTGTAGTGGTTGATTAACTATTCATAACCCTGAACTCCGTTCTCAAAACCATCTCATATTATCCTCATTTTATCCTAAACACTTCAACCATTTATATATATATATATATATATATTAAACATGAATCAATATTTAATTACTCATCGCATTGGTTACTTACTTGACTGCATGAGCACTCCAGGTCTTAGTCAAATTTACCAAAATAAATGGCGAAATGTCGTCAGGATCGTGACTTTACAGAATTATTGACTTAACCATGATAAAATTTCGGATCTTTTCGGGACAACCCGATCAAGTCTGATTTTAATGTTTTCACTTTCAGTAATTTTAAAACATCATTACAAACTAACGCAAGAGATCAATTAACTTAAATTCTCGGTTTACGTATTTTTGGGAAAATCTTCCGAAAAATTTTCCGTAAACGCCACAAAAGGGTCATGAACCCTCCGAACCTACCCTGATTTATTCAAACATTTTTGTAATATCATATACAACTCATAACTATCATTAAAATTAAGACACATCATTATACGCCAAACCCCACTTTTATCGGAAACTTACAATTTCTATCAGATCGATCCAACTCGTTCCGTTTTCACTCAGATTCTACCAAATGCACATATTCAATATGCTTATGCTCAAACAATTCAATTCATACCATTACACTACTCTACGAAGCTAGTGGATACATCCGAACATTTAACAAAAAACTTTAAATTTATGAGTTTTTACCATGAGGCCTTGCCGGGATTTTGAGGGCCTATATGAAATCCAAACGATCCCATGAACGTGATGGAATCGACAGAATTTGATCGGATCTAATGTTTATTCAATACTACTATTCATTGTCGCTTTCTCCTTTCGTTTTACGTGCAACCGTACACAGAATGGAAAATCTATCATTGCCAACTTATAGTACTCTCGGAGAACTTCGATTTGGGTTGTGACTCGGGCCGTGAAATGAAGTGAGGAGCCGGGATCGACAAACCAATTTTCATGCCTTTTTCATGTCATTTCATCGGATTCTGACCGTTGACAGCTGTAGGGCGGGGGTGAACCGGCGCATCTTTCTGTGGTGGTACGTCGGCCGGCGGCGGCCAGAGTGTGGCCGGCGCAACCAGAACTAGAGGATGCGATTTGGGGGTGGGGGTCGAGTGGGTTTATTTGAAATGTTGCGCATTTTTCTCAATTACAAGAAACTATGGGTATTTATAGAGAAGTTTTGGAAAATTACATTCTGACCCCCGCAAAATTATAGTCAGGTCACTGCCATGGAACTTTCTCAAAAATTTGTATCTTGAAGTCAGCAAATGTCGTAAAGTGTTCAACAAGAAAGTTGTTTGTCTAAGAAAAATGAGTCTGATGGTTCAAGAATCAGCTTAATCGGAGTTCGTTTGAAATTTTTATAGCCGAAACAAGAAAATTTCCCGCGTATAACGATATAAATAGAAATCACACAACCAGTTCTCAAAACCACACTTTTTCGAACACGACTAAACTTCACTTAAAAATATTTCAAAACATAAACTATGATTTTCGATTACCATCTCGTTCCAAATCCTTAAATTTAATTTAAAAACCTTCCAACACTGTTCCTAAAAACTCGGCATATTACATTTTCCCCTCCTTATAAAAATTTCATCCTCGAAATTTGTCTGTCCTTATGTCTGATCATTCGGAACCGAACGTACATACATGACCATCTTATTTGTATTCGGAAGTCGCTTTACTTACATCTTTTCAAAAGTCGCGTATTCCACACATCAATACAAATCCTGCTATTTCGAAACAAAACACATCGAATCAAACATTTCAAGCCAAAAACACATCAAACCATTTCAAACTCATCCATCAACAGAAAAAGAGAGTCGAACACGGATTCTATACAGGTAATCACATGCATCATTCAAAACGAAGAACATAGCACATGTTCTTTACACGTAATCAAACACAATATCCAAAAACGGCAAACATAATACGGATTCCAGTTCATAATATGAAACAAAAATTTTCATTTCACATCTGGTCATTCCATATCATATTTGTAAACGATATCGATATTAAAATTTACATATGTACATATCCCATCGCACATATAATTTTATATGGCTGATGTAACATCCCCAATCCGGGAGATGCTACCGGCAGGGAATAAACCGTACTATCCCCATGAGCCTCAGACTTCTGATAAATGTTATTCTTATCTCACATATATATAAACTCATGTATGGGACCATAGCCCAACTCATCGACCATGTATGCATAATACTCTTAATACTAAGTACTCTATTTAAATACACATTTCAACGCTGAAAATAACTTCTATAATGCAATATACATGTGACCATTACTATATAATATATATGTTACATGACATTCTCTAACTGAACTGGACATAATCCATGACTTGACCTGGTGGACTAACTCTCTAGTGACTCCTATCATTATCCATCCTCCCGAGCTAGTCCTCCATGAACCTGCAAAACAAAACACTGGGAGTGGGGGGTTAGATTACTTGAATGATCTAAGTGAGTGGATGATTTAAAATGAAAACTGAAATATTATTATGAAATTGTTCGGTTCCAAAATCAAAATTCAAGAAATAGCTTATATGAAAACTCTTTTCTTGTCTGAAAACACTGAATTCTTTTCTGAAAAATCTTATCTAAAATCTCATTGTAAAACTTATCTTCTCTGAAAGTCTCTTACGAAACTGTTGTTTTCTGAAAACCTTCATTTCTAGAAACCTTTTCTGAAATATATATCTGAAACTGTTTCTGAAATCTGTATCTAAAATCTATTTCTGAAAACTGATCTCTGTCTCTGAAAACCTGACGTATGGGGGCGTTATGTATCGATGTCCCCTCATACGCCTAACTACAACCAGAAGTGGAAATCCATGAATTTGGGGCGTTACGTATAGCCGTCCCCCAAAACATGCCACTAATGTTCCTAAAACTAGTGGTCTTCGGGCGTTATATATCGTCATCCCCCAAGCCACTGAACTAGAACTGAGATGCGGATCTATGCTACCCTCCAAGCTCTGAAAGTCTCTTAAAAAACTGTTGTTTTCTGAAAACCTTCCTTTCTAGAAATCTTTTCTGAAATATGTATCTGAAGCTGTTTTGAAATCTGTATCTAAAATCTATTTCTGAAAACTGATCTATGTCTTTGAAAACCTGACGTATGGGGCGTTACATATCGGTGTCCCCTCATACGCCTAACTACAGCTAGGAGTGCAAATCCATGACTTTGGGGCGTTATGTATCGCCGTCCCCCAAAGCATGCCACTCATGTCCCTAAAACTAGTTGTCTTGGGGCGTTACATATCGTCGTCCCCCAAGCCACTGAACTAGAACTGTGGGTTCAGATCTATGCTACCCTCCAAGCTCTGAAACTAGGATCTAGGGGCATATGTCATCCCTAGTCTTTAACTAGGATCTAGGGGCATATGTCATCCCTAAGTGCGTAAAAATAAGTCTGATATAAAAATACAAAATGAAAATCAAGTAAAAAGGAAAATGTCCACTCACAGGTTTGGAATCTCACTGGCATTGATTACTCAACCGAAGAAAATTATGGTTCCTACGGTGATCTATATTTGATAAACTAGATTAGAATTGACTAAGAAACGTACCACAGAATCAGGCTAAATTTACTTATTTAAGTAGTTGCTATCAGTTTGATAGGTATCATACTTATATCAAGATGTAATATATGTATACGAGCTAATATGAGACCCTTAAGGTGGTCTCTAACATGCTAGAGTGGAACCGAAATGGTTTAAAACTGATTTGGGGAAGTTCTGGTATTCGCGTCGCGACACAAGGCATTGCGCATTGTGACGCGCTAAATTCCAGAAATGAATTGCCTGAAATTTTCCAGTGCGCGTCGCGACGCGTTCAATCCAAAAACAATTCTGCACAAAATCTCCAGTACGCGTTGTGACGCGAGACCTTTTTGTTTCACGACGCGAACCCATTTTCCAGGATCCTAAGCTCACTTTCTCAAGTTTTTCTTACCCAAATGCACCACAATTACACAATCCGTCACAAAACTTTATCTTCATATATACTAAACCACCATTTCATCATCCACAACTTTTTCATCCCAAAATTCTCAAATTACCCTAATTCTAATATATTCATGAATTGGCCATTATATAATATAATTAGTTTCTTATTCTATTATCCACCCAAATGCAATCATTTACATGCCCATATCACTAGCAAAGCATCAATAAACTCAAAACTTCATATTTCAAGTTTGGGTCAAGACTTATTACCTCTCTTAGTTTGATTCTTCTTCATCTTTCAAACTCCCAATTCTTGCTCATCTTCTTCCTTACTTAATCTTCTCCCATTCTTCTCTCTTTTCTTTCTTTTCTTTTCTTTTTCTTGTTCTTTTCTTCTTTTTCTTCTATTTTTCTTTTTTTTTTCTCCCCCACGTTTTCTTCTTCATTCTCTTTTCCAATTTTTTGAAATCTTGAATAGTATTCCCCTTATATACTAAGGTTATTTGAAATTTGGATAGATGAAGAAAAGTGTAGGAAAGTTTGAGATCTTTCCAGATAGGTTAACGATACTATTCACCTGGAATATTGTCTTGCGTTTTAGACCTATTTCTGGTCAAAATTTGGAAAAATATTTTACGCGGAAGTTGTAGGTCTCGATCTAAGATTTTTGGTGATATAAAATTCATATAAATCAGAGTTCGTATAAAAAAAGTTACGACCCAAATACCATGGGCTGCCCGTAGTGGAACATTATACAGTTTCGTATCAGAATTTCGAGGAATTTACCGATTGTCCCTCAAGTCATTTCATGATTTCACATGTGTTCAAACATAATTTATATTATGTGAAACTCATTCCTCGATGTAATAGTAGTCGAGATCCCGGTCGTTATAAATTCTCCCCCCTTAAATATGATTCATCATCGAATCTTTTCCGTGGTGTAACTCACAGATTTGTCTTGATTCGAGAATATCTTGTGATTATGTTATACTTACCTTCCTTACTACTGCTGATATACTTATCTATCTTCTGGGTTTAAGACTCTTGGAAAACTCTTGTCATACTTTAACTATCATTTCTAAACCTCTAAATATATTCGGCATTCTTTATCTCAACTATCCACATAAATATTGATTCCAAAATTATACTATTTTCGTGGCCTGCCATTCTACTCATCTTAGTTCCATTATGATTTGGAGTTTCCATACCTCCTTGTCGTGGCAACAATAAATTCTATATATCCTAAGGAACTTCTGTTACTTCTCATGTTTAAAGTATCCCCCATAGTACTTTATGTTATAACCAATAACCTTTATTTTCTCTTGACTTGTGAATACTTCGAGTTCTTCAGCTATTCTACTCAAATGACTTGACAAGATATACCTTATCTTATCATTTATTATCTTATCTTAGCCAACAATTTGACCTTCTCAGTTTTCTTTCTTACTAAACCTTTTTTACAAATAAACTTCCTCTTTTGACTTCTCACATTTATGTCTATATATAGGTTTAGAACTTCAAAACTCATAACTAACATTTTCATGTACTTTCATTGTCAATCAATGGCTCTCATACTAGGATGTTACTTCCGGGTAGCTTTCTCTGGTGATACTTCTTGTAAGCCTAATCTTGTGCATTTCATGCTAGAACTATGTGCTTTTATGCACTTTTGATTTCTTTGTTATTACAAATATGGTTATTGTCTTTTATGCTAACTATTCTTTCTTTGCTTAGTTGTACTCTAGAATGCTCCACTTTCAATTATCTCTCGAATCCTATCCTATTAAGAGTTGTCATGATCTCAACAATTTTGACACTCTTATTTTCCTTGACATGTTCTACATTGTCCTTAGTTTCTTCTTGAGTTATCCTCTACATTATACTGAACGATGTGTTACGATAAGGGCATACATGTCACTATTATTCATCATTTCCCTTTACTTTATATGATAAAATTCCAGTCTCATCCTAATTCAGAAAAACTTACTATTTTGTACTGCTACTGAAAATTTAGCTTATAAACATATATCTCTATCATTGTTTGTTTGTTATCCATTTCATTATTGTCCTATCTCAACAGTTTTACCTCTACCTTTCACCTAACGTCTTTATTGTCTTTTTTCTTGTTCTTAACTATTTCCGAAATTTTTTTGATTCCTTTGTATCTATCTTTTTCCTTGAGGGGCATCAACTTTTTAATTCTCTATTTATGTCTATTATTGATTCTCTTATATTCTGCTATTTCTTAATCCTTTCATATAGGCTGTCTTTCTTCTAAACTTTTTTACTTAGCACTACTTTATCTTTTTACTCCATTCTTGTAATAGATCTGAAGATTTCATAATTCGGCCTACTTTATTGTTTATTCAATTTCTCTTGGGAGTGTCCTTAGAGTAAAAATCGGGGTCTATCTTTTCTACTATTCATTAACGATGTTGGGAGGGTGGGGTTGAGTTCTGACGTCTTACTGCTGGTAGTAATCTCAATAGCTTCTAATGCTATGGTTGTATCCGTTGTTTTACCTATAAGCTTATAACTTTCTGTGTTTACACATCTAGCTTAACTCTCGTACTGAAATTCTTCTGTCAAATATTTCCTGAGTTTCCTGCTTCAGTTTCACTCTTAATTCTTTTTCGACTATCAATCATACCACCTCTCTTAGAGTCATGCTCTCTAAAAACTCCATTATACTGCCTCTGTATTTCTTTTCACTAGCCGATGTGTTGGAAATCTAATAACCATGTCCCAAGATCAAAAACAAGCAAAATATATATAAGAATGAACTAGATTGAAGTAATGGCGGAAACAATACTCACAAAAACGGAATCCGGATGCGTTGATGAAACAAAAACTTCCTCCTTAGTGCAGTGAGGGTTTCGGCCAAGATGAAAAGAGAAGCTCTAAGCAATGTTTGATCCTTCCAAGCTCTAAGATGAGTTTCCCATAACACCTTGTATGATCCCTTGATGGTGCTAGCCAAATATGTGATTTATTGTTCCAAACACACACACTTTCTTCAAGCTTTTTTTGCAACAAAAATGAAGAAATGGAGAGGGCTTGAGAGCTTACTGTTTCGGTAAGCTTGAGAGGGAGAGAAGATATGATTTTTGTCACAAAAATCAATTTATATTTATGTCATAATTATATTAAATAATAATATAAATATGACACAAACCATGCAAAGACTTAGAGTGTCTAACACTCAATTTCCATGCAATACCCTTGAGTGCTTTTTCACTATCTTCATGCAATACATCTTGATTAAATAATGCAAATAATGACAAGTGTCATGTGGGCCCCACACGTTTCCAAATGAAAGTGGGCCCACGTGCACTCACGCGTTCGGGTTCGATATTTCCGAAATACCGAGCTTACGTCGCGACGTTAATTAAATCGAATTTAAATAAATAATTGCGCCTAGCGAAATTATTATTTACGTCGCTAACGAATTAATTCTAAATTAACTCGTTTGCCCGAATTAAAATCTAATTTCAATTTCGCGTCGAAATCGAATTCCGATTATTATATCGAATATAATAATTTTACGATTAATTCTAAATTAATCGTTCTCTCTCTTTATACATTACTTTATCCAAGATAAAGTCTCTCCGTAATTAATCCAAGATTAATCGAGTTTGAATCATACGTCATCGGTGAATCTTCGGGAAGCGACCCAAGAGACCTCTAGATATGTTGGCAGTAAATCCGTTGTCGAACTATTCGAACACGTACGTACCAAGTACTACGTTTTTACCGATTTACAAGACAAGGTTAGCTTCTAGCAAAACGCCATGCCTACCCAATTCTCTAGAATATTCTTACTGGAATATTAGATCTATAACAGGCGTAGTATACCGTAGTATAGTGTATATTGAACCAGTATCGGATGATCACATGTAAGGTCTGGGGCTGGATATGTGTCTGCCCCGTACGATACACATATCGGACATCAAGCAACCAGTCTCTTTGAATCGGATAATCCTGACCTAGTCATATTATCCCGATGGTTGCAACCATTATAGAGTACTAGTTCTGAATCCCTCGCGATCATCATCTCCATATGTCTGAAGTGATACTTCCATCTTGACATCACACCCAGTACACTACGATTCTCGATAACCCAGAAGAGGTATACACAGAACTCGTTAAAGCCCTGGACCACCAAACCTAAATTTTACCGATTGTCGTAAGTACTAGCGATGCAAATCTCAGGTTAAGATCATATGCACCTACCCTGAAGCGGACTCCCATAGACACGCAGACATACTACCAATGGGACTCCGCGGGGTCTATCCAGAGCGAAGCTGTTTTCCGTACTATCGGTAAAACACAACCTCCTACCGCACTTGCATAAGTATCCAATACTTAAATATATGAGAACTATGCCGTTGTGCCCTCACAACATGCACAAGTGCAGTACTAGTCTATTCCGCATTATCGATGTCCAATCTCGATAATACTACGACTAGGGATATTTAATGATTAAACCTTTATGGATTGATACTGTCTCATATCATCACAATCCGGAACTAATCATAGGGACTTTTACCATTTATATATCAAAGTAAATAAATTACAAAACGGTAAAAGGCAATTTCATTACTACATAGTTAATTTTGTACAATAATACAATATCATTTACAAAATAGTGACGCTATGGGTCATTACTGTCTAACAATCTCCCACTTGGCCTATAGCCAGTCACTCAAGCATCTAATACCTGAACTATGTACATGTCGCTCAAACTTTTCCCGAGGAATAGCCTTCGTCAGCGGATCTGCAATATTATCCTCTGATGCGATCTTCTCGATCTTCACATCGCCACGATGTATGATCTCTCGAATCAGATGGAATCGTCGAAGAACATGTTTGGATCGTTGATGAGACCTTGGTTCCTTAGCCTGTGCTATAGCCCCGCTATTGTCACAATACAATGGAACGGGCTCAGCTGCTAACGGAACTACTCCTAATCCAATTAGGAATTTTCGGATCCAAACTGCCTCTTTTGCTGCTTCAGCTGCTGCAATGTACTCCGCTTCAGTTGTTGAATCGGCAACAGTATCTTGCTTGGAAGATTTCCAGCTCACTGCTCCGTTATTCAAGCAAAAATGTACCCGGTTTGCGACTTGAAGTCGTCTCTGTCGGTTTGGAAACTTGCATCGGTATACCCAGATACCTCAAGTTCTCCATCTCCATAGATTAAGAAAACATCCTTAGTTCTTTTAAGATACCTAAGGATATTCTTAACCGCCATCCAGTGATCCTGTCCTGGATCGGCCTGATATCGACTGCACATGCTCAAAGCATAGGACACATCAGGTCGTGTACATATCATGGCATACATGATCGATCCGACTGCCGAGGCGAACGGAGTCCGACTCATGTTGTCTCTCTCATCTTGTGTTTTAGGACACATGTCCCTAGATAAAAAGACGCCATGTGATGTTGGCAACAGTCCCTTCTTGGACTGATCCATGTTGAATCTCTTCAACACTTTATCAATATATGTACTCTGGGAGAGTCCAAGTAGCTTTCTAGATCTATCCCGGTAGATCTTTATTCCTAGAATAAAAGCTGCTTCTCCCAGATCTTTCATGGAGAATTTCAATGAAAGCCAAGCTTTCACCGACGTTAACATGGGAATGTCATTGCCTATAAGCAATACATCGTCGACATAAAGGACAATAAAAGTCAGTGCACTCCCACTAACCTTCTTATATACACAAGGATCATCTACGTTTTGAATGAAATCATATTCTTTATGACCTCATCAAAACGTTGGTTCCATGACCTCGATGCTTGCTTCAGTCCATAAATGGACCGATTTAACTTACAAACCTTGTTGCAAGTCTTGGTGCGATAAAACCGTCAGGTTGTTGCATATAAACATCCTCCAACAGGTTTCCGTTAAGGAAAGCGGTTTTAACGTCCATCTGCCATATTTCGTAATCGTAATATGCAGCTATTGCAAGCATTATCCGAATGGATTTAATCATGGCAACGGGTGAGAAAGTTTCGTCATAATCAACTCCAAGTTGTTGACGATACCCCTTCGCTACGAGCCTAGCTTTGTACGTTTGTACGTTGCCATCCATGTCTGTCTTCTTCTTGAAGACCCATTTGCATCCAATAGGCTTTACGCCTTCTGGTGCATCAACCAGTGTCCAAACTTGGTTGGTATACATGGAATCCATTTCGGCCTTCATGGCTTCTTGCCATAAAGTGGATTCGATACCCTGTATCGCTTCCTCATACGTAGCCGGTTCAGTATCCTCAATAAGATTAATATCTACATGAGGTGAGATCAGGAATCCATACCTCTCAGGTATTACCCTGACTCTCTCCGACCTACGTAGTCCTTGTGTAACTGAAGATTGTGGTTCAGTCTCATCCTGGATGGACTGTTCATGTTCCGTTCTTGATTCATTGCCAGGAACAGTATCACTACGACTTTCATCGAGTTCTACTTTCCTCCCACTAAACACTGCATTTAGGAATTCCTTCTCAAGGAAAACCGCATGTAGAGGAACAAATACTTTGTTCTCTTTTGGGTTATAGAAGTAATATCCTTTGGTTTCCTTAGGATATCCAACAAATAGGCATTTATCTGATTTGGGTTCAAGTTTGGTACCTTCCAAACGTTTGACGTATGCCCAGCAACCCCAAATCTTCAGGAATGAGAAACCTGGTTTCTTTCCTGTCCATATCTCATACGGAGTCTGTTCTACAGACTTTGACGGAACCCTATTCAAAATAAGAATTGCACTTTCTAATGCATGTCCCCAGAAATATAGGCAGCTCAGTGCGACTCATCATCGACCTTACCATGTCAAGCAAGGTACGTTTTCCGTTCAGACACACCATTTAATTGTGGTGTTCCAGGAGGAGTCCATTGTGAAAGAATACCATATTCTTTCAAGTAATCTTGAAACTCATTACTTAAGTATTCGCCACCACGGTCCGACCGTAATGTTTTAATACTCTTGCCTGTTTGTTTTTCAACTTCGTGTCGAAACTCTTTGAATTTCTCAAAAGTTTCCGACTTGTGCATCATTAGATACACATAACCATAACGTGATGCATCATCCGTAAAGGTTACGAAGTATCGATATCCACCTCTAGCCTGGCTAGACATGGGCCCACAAACGTCACTATGAACGAGGGCTAACAGTTCAGTGGTACGTTCACCTTTACCACTAAAAGGTGATTTAGGCATTTTGCCTAATAAACAAGATTCGCAGACGTCATATGAATTTGGATCAAATCCGTCCAAGTACCCACTCTTCGAAAGTGTGGATATGCGAGTCTTGTTGATGTGTCCCAGACGACAATGCCACATATAAGTTTCTTCTTTTGGATTACTCATTTTGAGCCTTTTGTTTGTTATTTTACATTTTGGAGATTCATTTATATTCAAAATATAAAGACCATTATTTGCATCAGCACTGCAAATTTCTGCATCATTCATATATAAAAATAACACCTGGTGTTTTTAAATACAAAAGTGTACCCTGTTTGGGTTAACAAAGATACAGAAATAATATTCCTAGTTAAACTAGGAACAAAATAACAGTCATTTAGTTTAAGTACATGCCCCGAGGGCAGTTCCAAAACAAAAGTGCCTACGGCCAAAACAGCAACAGAAGTTCCATTTCCAACTCGTAGATCTACCTCCCCCGAAGCCAGTCTCCTGCTATCATGCAGATCCTGCACATCAGTACAAATATGAGAACCACAGCCAGAATCAAAAATCCAATTTTTATTAAGACTGGAAGTAGTCATATTTATCTCAATCAAACATAAACAAACATACCTGAGGCCGGAGCCTTGCCCGCCTGTATGTCCTCCTTATGTCCCTTGTTCATGCGGCAGTCACGCTTCCAGTGACCTCTTTTGCCGCATTTCAGGCAAACATTTTGAGACTTGTCCCTTGGCTTCCCAGAAGCCTTTGTTGACTTGGCCTTGCCTTTGTTCTTATGCTTCTTCTTCTTAACACCCCCAGTTGCCTTGAGCCCAGCTTTCGGCGTTTGAGATGTTGTTGCAAAGTGCGCCTCGCGCTTGTTGCCTTTCAGAAGTTCTTTCTCTGATTCCTTGAGAATTGACAACAACTCTCCAAGAGTGTCATCCGAATTCATCAGTTTGTAGTTGATGACAATCTGTTTCCAAGTATCGGGTAGTGACTGTAGAAGTACATCTATAGCCAGCTCAGACTCCAAGACTATACCCATATTAGCCAGTTCATCAATATCGGCTATCATTTGAGTCCCATGGACCTCAACAGAACTACCATCAGTCATACGGGAGCGAAAGATTCTCTTCACCAACTCATATCTCGCCATCCGCTTATTAGTGCGGTGAAGATCTTGCAATCTTGCCATCATATTATAAGGATCCAAGTCCCTATTTTGGCGACGAAAGTGTTGAGTCATTGAAGCAAGCATGATCGACTGAGCCGTGTCACAATCATCACTGTGAGTTTTCCATAACTCCAGCTCAAGTGGCTCAGTGGGCATAGGCCCGAGAGGTCTTTGTATCGTATACAGTATCCTCTCCGCCCCAAGGACTATCCTTAGGTTCATTTCCCAATCAGCGAAGTTTGTCCCCTTAAAGACATTGTCACCCATGATGATGTCTCGGACATTTACCTTGCTTGCCATCTTAACTACGGTAGTCCAACTATCTAGTTAACGATAAAATGGGTACAGTCAAACTGTTACAAGAAAAATGACATTTTATTAGTCCAACTAATGTTAAAAAAATGACGAAATAATTTTTTTGTAAGCGCGTAAAGCTAAGTATCTGAATGAAATTGCAAACTCAATACTAGCCTCCCACTATTTTCTACAAGTCTCTAACCCTCTATTGAGTACTCGGGAAATCCAATTTCCTAGTGGGCTAGGATCTCGTTAAATAACACACAACCTTGACTTTGCCAACAAGTTGTATGATATTTAACTAGGTAGATCTCGAAGATCAATTGGATCCCATCCAATTCCTAGATCCGGTAGGTGGACATCCAAGTCCGAAACATATATATCTAATACATACGTCAATGTATCCAATACATTTTCCTAACCATTTCCTCTGAATCAACTAAGCCTTGGCTTTGGCACAACAAACCTAATGATTCCAGTTAAGCGGGACCCATTGACAAGGAAAGTTTCGTAATCAATGTCGATGGACAAGAAGTGATCTTGACTTTGGCCAACAAATCACAACTTGGACAGGACACCGATGTGTAACAGAACTCTCATGATTCAAACACATCCTCAATTGACAAAGGTCTTGACTTTGGCCAACAAACCAATGCCAATTTCGGATCTTGAGAAAGAATCATTCAACGGAAGGAAAATCGCTTAATATTGTTTGAGAGGATTTTTCGCGTAATTGGCAACCAAAATTTATCTTTGTTAGGTCTCATCATCATACACCCTTAAGCATGCTTCTAAAACATCATAAAGCGCGTAAAGTAAAGTAGTAAGTGATATGCGGATGGATATAAAAAACTTGTTCCTAGAACAAATCACTCCCTTTCCTCTCCCCGCTAGCACTATTCTGCTTCTACCCAATTACATAATACAATAAGAGAAACCTCATTTACATGAGGGGAATTAGGTGAGAAGAGAATACAAAGAGATAAAGAGACAAGGCTGGACACGCAGGTCCAATTTATAAATTCCAAATTACAATAATTTCTAAAATCACCCTTCCCTTCTAATATCCATCCGATATACACTATTCATACAACACATCCACATTCATTCATTCATTCAAGCATGTTATTCAACCAATCAAATCCAATTAATTAGTCTTTAATTAGGTGACAATTCAATGTTCAAACAATTGTTTGCATTTGCGCGAGTCCAACTCGTTTTGAGAATAAATACATATTGGTATGAATCACGAATTATATCGAACTACTCGTTAAATCCAATTTAAGTCGTATTCAATACTAATCCTATTATTTAATTCTAAATTAAATATCTACACTTTTATTGTGCTTTTATAACTTAGATTCCAAATCTAACTATTGGGTCTCAAAGCCCAACTAACATCTAATGTCCGTTTAATTAAAGTCCGATGGGCTTTCTATTGATTTCATTAGGCTTGGGCCTTGGTCAATGTGGGTCAAACCCAATTTCCAAGCCCAATAAGGAATCATCCTCATTTGCCATAAAACCAATATCAAGCCCATAAGGCCCAATTAAACATAAAAGCCCATTTATTACATTTGGACTTAAATGGTGTGATTAAGGCCCATTTTGGATCCAATCCAAATGGTCCAAATCTACTTGGCCCAACCAAGCCCATTTATGACCAAATATAATAGTTTTAGGCCCAATTCCAATTAAGCCCAATTAACTAAATTTTAAAATTCCAAATTTTATAACTTAATTAATTAAAGTGTATTTTCATGATTAATCCTTTAAATCAATATTCCCAAAATATCAAATTAATCTATTAATCATATTTTTATCTTAAATACATGTCCAACATTATTTAATCAAAAAATCAAGTCCCTAATCATCATCAAGCATTCGGCCAAGGTGATTTATATGGTTCCGATTTCGTTTTCAATCCAATCAAGTTACAAATGATCATCTCCATATTATTTCAAGTCATCCAATGTCTTAAAATTAAAAAATCATCTAGTCCACATGCTTGCATGTATTCGGCCAAGCCTCATTGGGGTTGGAAAAATTAATCCAATTTATTTTCCATGAAATTGATGATGTATAATCCATTTAACATACATCTAAGCATATTTAATCAAGCAAACTCATCAAATCATGCTTCAAACAATTTTCCCCAAATAACATCCTAATATATTTGCATGCATTTTTAGGCTCAATGATACCATTGTTGGAAATCTAATAACCATGTCCCAAGATAAAAAACAAGCAAAATATATATAAGAATGAACTAGATTGAAGTAATGGCGGAAACAATACTCACAAAAACGGAATCCGGATGCGTTGATGAAACAAAAACTTCCTCCTTAGTGCAGTGAGGGTTTCGGCCAAGATTAAAAGAGAGCTCTAAGCAATGTTTGATCCTTCCAAGCTCTAAGATGAGTTTCCCATAACACCTTGTATGATCCCTTGATGGTGCTAGCCAAATATGTGATTTATTGTTCCAAACACACACACTTTCTTCAAGCTTTTTTTGCCACAAAAATGAAGAAATGGAGAGGGCTTGAGAGCTTACTGTTTCGGTAAGCTTGAGAGGGAGAGAAGATATGATTTTTGTCTCAAAAAAATTTATATTTATGTCATAATTATATAAATAATAATATAAATATGACACAAACCATGCAAAGACTAGAGTGTCTAACACTCAATTCCATGCAATACCCTTGAGTGCTTTTTACACTATCTTCATGCAATACATCTTGATTAAATAATGCAAATAATGACAAGTGTCATGTGGGCCCCACACGTTTCCAAATGAAAGTGGGCCCACGTGCACTCACGCGTTCGGGTTCGATATTTCCGAAATACCGAGCTTACGTCGCGACGTTAATTAAATCGATTTTAAATAAATAATTGCGCCTAGCGAAATTATTATTTACGTCGCTAACGAATTAATTCTAATTAACTCGTTGCCCGAATTAAAATCTAATTTCAATTTCGCGTCGAAATCGAATTCCGATTATTATATCGAATATAATAATTTTACGATTAATTCTAAATTAATCGTTCTCTCTCTTTATACATTACTTTATCCAAGATAAAGTCTCTCCGTAATTAATCCAAGATTAATCGAGTTTGAATCATACGTTCGGTGAATCTTCGGGAAGCGACCCAAGAGACCTCTAGATATGTTGGCAGTAAATCCAGTTGTCGAACTTTCGAACACGTACGTACCAAGTACTACGTTTTACCGATTTACAAGACAAGGTTAGCTTCTAGCAAAACGCCATGCCTACCCAATTCTCTAGAAATATTCTTACTGGAATATTAGATTATATAACAGGCGTAGTATACCGTAGTATAGTGTATATTGAACCAGTATCGGATGATCACATGTAAGGCCTGGGGCTGGATATGTGTCTGCCCCGTACGATACACATATCGGACATCAAGCAACCAGTCTCTTTGAATCGGATAATCCTGACCTAGTCAATTATCCCGATGGTTGCAACCATTATAGAGTACTAGTTCTGATCCCTCGCGATCATCATCTCCATATCTCTGAAGTGATACTTCCATCTTGACATCACACCCAGTACACTACGATTCTCGATAAACCCAGAAGAGGTATACACAGAACCGTTAAAGCCCTGGACCACCAAACCTAAATTTTACCGATTGTCGTAAGTACTAGCGATGCAAATCTCAGGTTAAGATCATATGCACCTACCCTGAAGCGGACTCCCATAGACACGCAGACATACTACCAATGGGACTCCGCGGGGTCTATCCAGAGCGAAGCTGTTTTCCGTACTATCGGTAAAACACAACCTCCTACCGCACTTGCATAAGTATCCAATACTTAATATATGAGAAACTATGCCGTTGTGCCCTCACAACATGCACAAGTGCAGTACTAGTCTATTCCGCATTATCGATGTCCAATCTCGATAATACTACGACTAGGGATATTCAATGATTAAACCTTTATGGATTGATACGTCTCATATCATCACAATCCGGACTAATCATAGGGACTTTACCATTTATATCAAAGTAAATAAATTACAAAACGGTAAAAGGCAATTTCATTACTACATAGTTAATTTTGTACAATAATACAATATCATTTACAAAATAGTGACGCTATGGGTCATTACTGTCTAAACACGATGTTGCTTGAACGTTTGCAATAATTGCTTACTTTCTGAGTCCTACTATACTTCCTCTATTATTGTTTCTTATAAAGTTTACTTCGCTTTCTTATATTTTCTTCTTATCTCAAATACTTCTTTCGTCTCTACTCCCCTGAAAACACCATCTACTTTGATTGCTAGAATACCTCTATTAAATCATTTGGTTCATGTGCCGTTCTTTTACTAGTTCTTTCATTACAATAAGATTAGACTCTTATAAATTACTTATATTGCATTCTTGAGAATTATCTTCTTTGGTTTCTTATTCTTTTAAATCTTTGTCTCCTTAAGGTTCTCATTTTAATAGTGATTCCAATATTTGGCTCTACTCACCACGACTTCAGACTATCCTTTCACATGTTTCTTATCTATGCTTCATTGAACTCAATTGTTCGACTGTCTAACTATCTCGTGGTCTATCTATTCTATCCGATGCTCTTCTTTACTTGCTCAAGTCTTTGCTAAACTCTAAGTTGAGGAGTGAATACTTGTTTTCCTTGAAGATTTGGGAAATACGTATTTCTGCCAACTGTCCAACTCCAACAATGGTCTGATTGGGTGCCTATACACCTCTCGGGTAGAAACTACTGGACAGAAGAGTTATCACTTATACTGTCGGAATCTCCGTCTACTACTTCAAATCTTAAGGTTTCTATAGTTTTGATCAACTATGTTAAGGTTCTTATCTATATTACTATCGCATGCTTATTATACTGGACTTCCTTATTGCTTTTTTGTAGCTCCATTTATTATTTATTTTCATAACTTATTCTTTAATTCCATATTGTGCTTCCAAGGTTAATGGTGGATTATTCCCATTAACTACTTCCTAGGTTTTTGCTCTTGTTATAGATCACAGCTACACCGTATAATCTCTATTAGCATTGGTCCAATCTATGAATTTCTGTAGGTACTACTAATTTGTCCATTTTCACTTGAGTCGGGTTCTTTTATTTCTTTCTCCTGAAACCTTCTTAGTTCTTTTCTGGATGGTCTATCATTTTCGGGCTTTCTGTTTCTTACTTAGGGTAAATTCTCATTGAACTTACGTACAATTATCCTTACTTAGGCTAGTATAAGGTGGAACAGAAATCTACATCTCAGTAGGTGTCAGTGTCATTGTTCTAAAACCTTGTGTCTTGTGGAGTTTATTACTCATGTAAGACAAGTATGAGGTAGACTCCGTCAGGGCCGCTTCTCTACCTGGTATAGCCAAAGGATGAGAATCTTGGTAAGTCAGATCTTATCGTATATCGATTTCTTTGGTTAAAGTAACTAATCAATTATCTTACGTTTTTCATTTTACTAGCTCACAGATCTGGGTTTGGGTATCTGGCACTTCCATATCTTTTATGATAGTTTGAGTTTACTGGAAACTCCATTAACTAATCTTGATCCTTACTTCTCTTCTTTTATGAATATTTTCGCTATTCGAGGGAAACTTTGCTATCTATAAGAGATGCTTATGGCTATTGGATCTATCTGGTGGAGTTTTTGTTGGAGAAAGAATCTTAATAGAAAAGAAGAAATTTTACTCAGGTTTACTCAACATTTTACTCTTGTTCAGGCTTGCTATATACTATTTACTACCACAAGTTCTGGTGTTTTCTTGATTATCTTTTTCTGTACCTCTATCTTTTTACTACCTCTAATTACTTAGATCATTTGTACCTTATCCTTTTACTTTTCTTATAGATTTTTCTTCATCATCTACTTCTTTATCTTTCCCACTTACTGTCTCTGGTTACTTGAACATCTAGGTATCTTTCCTATTTTCCTTTCTAGCTTTCTCTTTCTCTTTCTACTTTCTTGGGTAGGTATCCTTAGAACTTTACTATTTCTTTCTATCTCTTTACTTTTCTGTCGCTGGTTGTTTAAGCTTCTATGTATCTATTATTCCTTTCTTATAGATTTATATTCCCACTCCACTAAGTAACTATCCTTAGTACTTGTATTTCCTAGGTTCATAGCTTAACTTAATCTTGAATAACCACGGAATGATTCGTATCTAGAGTGAGAATTAGGGTTACTTATTGGGAAGCAGCTTAGATAGCCTTGGGCATGTTTACTAACCTGTCTATGAAGCTTGAGGACGTACTCGAGGATCGAAGACTAGAGAGGTAGTGCCTCGTATACGGGTATCATAGACATACTGCGTATACCAGACCCCAACACTCTGCCCACTGTAGTCACTGACCACCTAGACCGTGCTCTGATACCATCTTTGTAACATCTATAATCCGGGAGATGCTACCGGCAGAGAATAAATCGTATTATCCCTATAAGCCTCCAAATTCTGATAACCGCTATTCTTATCTCACATATATATAAACTCATGTATGGGACAATAGCCCAACTCATCAACCATATATGCATAATACTCTTAATACTAAGTACTCTATTTAAATACACATTTCAAAACTGATAATAACTTCTATAATGTAATATACATGTGACCATTACTGTATAACATATATGTTACATGACATTCTCTGACTCTGACTAAACTGGACTTAATCCCTGACTTGACCTGGTGGACCAACTCTCTAGTGACTGCCATCAGTATCCATCCTCCTAAGCTCATCCTCCATGAACCTGCAAAACAAAATACTGGAAGTGGGGGGGGTTAGATCGCTTGAACGATCTAAGTGAGTGGACGATTTAAAATGAAAACCGAAATGATATTATGAAAATGTTTGGTTCCAAAATCAAAATTCAAGAAATAACTTATATGAAAACTTTTTTCTTGTTTGAAAACTCTGAATTCTTTTCTGAAAACTCTCATCTAAAATCTCTTTGTAAAACTTATCTTCTCTGAAAGTCTCTTATAAAACAGCTTTTTTCTGAAAACTTTCATTTCTAGAAATCTTTTCTCAAATCGTTATGTGAAACTGTTTCTGAAACCTATATCTGAAAATTATTTCTGAAAACTGATCTCTGTCTCTGAAAATCTGACGTATGGGGGTGTTACTTATCGTTGTCCCCCCATACGCCTAACTAGAGCCAGGAGTGCAAATCCATGACTTTGGGGCGTTATTTATCGCCGTCCCCCAATGCATGCCACTCATGTCCCTGAAACTAGTGGTCTTGGAGCATTACATATCGTCGTCCCCCAAGCCACTGAACTAGAACTTGGGGTGTGGATCTATGCTACCCTTCAAGCTTTGAAACTAGGATCTAGGGCCATCTGTCATTTCTAGTCCTGAACTACGATCTGGGGGCGTTACGTATCGCCGTCCCCCCAGTCCTCTACATGTACAAATGTCATCTGTCAATTCCATGTTTGTATCTAGTTACATACTGAGGTGAGTTTTTCCCCCATGCCTCGAAAATCATAAATCTAAAGTTTTTAAAATACTTTTTCTAAAACATTTCTTAAAACATGCTCTTTCACGAAATAACAGTGATAAAACTGGCTAACGCCCTAAGTGCATAAAAATAAGTCTGATATAAAAATACAAAATGAAAATAAAGTAAAAAGGAAAGTGTCCACTCACAGGTTTAGAATTTGACTGGCACTGATTATTCTGTCGAAGAAAATTATGGTTCCTGCGATGATCTATATTTGATAAACTAGATAAGAAATGGACTAAGAAACTTACCACAGAATTAGGCTAAATTTACTTATTTAAGTGGTTTCTATCACTCTGATAGGTATCATATTTATATCAAGATGTAATATATATATATATATACGAGCTAATATGAGACACTTAGGGTGGTCTCTAATATGCTGAGGTGAAACCGGAATGGTTTAAAACTGATTTGGGGAAGTTCTCATATTCGCGTTGCAATGCAAGGCATTGCGCGTTGTGACATGTTTAATTCAATAAATGAATTGCCTGAAGCTACGCGTTCTATCCAGAAGCAATTCTACATAAGATCTCCGATACACGTCGCGACGCGAGACCTTTTGCATCCTGACGCGAACCTATTTCCTAGGTTCCTAATCTCACTTCCTCAAGTTTTTCTTACCCAAATGCACCACAATTACACAATCCATCACAAAAATTTATCTTCATATAAATTAAACCATCATTTCATCATTCACAACTCTTTCATCCCAAAATTCTCAAATTACCCTAAATCTAATATATTCATGAATTAGCCATTATATAATATAATTAGTTTCTTATTCTATTATCCACCCAAATGCAATCATTTACATGCCCATATCACTAGTGACACGTCCAAAAAGTGGTATTTTACTCCCAAGTATAAGAGTGTCGAAGTAATAAAATAACTCGGTAAGTCCGAGATCAATCCATAGGGAAGAGATTTAGCAAAATAGAATGATGAGCAGTGCGAAAAAGAAACGTTTGATTTGTTGAAGTAGTTGGAGACTTTTAGATTTAAAATGCAACAATAAAATGAAATGTTGGAGTTAGCGGATCCATTTTTAATCTTTTGAACTTAGAAATCTCGCTTAATTATAATATATAAATTGCTCTTGTTACCCAATTAATTTATCTCATGAATTAATTATGCCAATATATAGATACATCCATAAAGGCGGTAGTCATTTTTTTCAATAACAAGTCCTGCCAAGGTACTAAGTAAGCCAAATACATAAAACCAGCCATAAAGGCGGTGATACCGTTTGTCTATAACAAGTCCTACCAAGGTACTTAATTATGCCAAAAATATATAAAATCATCCATATAGGTGGTAGCAAGATAAAACCAGCTATAAAGGCGGTAGAAAGATAAAATCAGCCATAAAGGCGGTAGAAAGATAAAACCAGCCATATAGGCGGTAGCAGGATAAAACCAACCATAAATAGGGTAGAAAGATTGTCAATAATTAATCTGGATCTAAATCAAGTTTTAATCATTAGATTTCAATTTATTTATTATAATATAAGCGAGTTTAATCTAAATTTTCATTATAACAGCTTCACCTTTACCCCAGCAAAAAAGAAATTAGTTACTCATTTTGTAATTAAACATACTTGTAGTTTTATTACTGAAAGAAAAAGACATTACAAAAAGCTTTAAGTAAATAAATACACAAGACACTCTCAGGAAAGAATGTATGAAAAATTCTTCTGCTAGACGCTTCAATTTATAGGCAGATTTTGGTCGGTGCGTCGCGATGCTAAAGCTCTATGTGTCACAACGCAAGTGCCAAGATAGGGACATGTGTTGAATCCGTGTCACGACGTGGAAGCTGAATTTCTGTTTTTGCCCCTTTTCAAGTCTGGTTTGTCCTATCGAGATTCCGAGCAGTATTTTACCTATCAAATAACATAAAATAACACAGTAAAAACACTCAAAGCTTAACTTAAAATATTATTTCACAAATGTGTCAATTTAAGGGGATTAGTGAAACTATAAGTATAAAATGATTGACTTATCGTATAATAAATATGCACTTTTTAGTATTCATCACACCCCATAACCAGCTTATTACTAGTCCCTAGTAATTCAAACGGAATCTAAAAGAAGAAATTCTTATCTAAGTCAACAATTGTTTTCTTTCTTTCTAAATGAACAAATAAATGACTTCTCCTGTACTATTTACCATTCTTCCATATACTCATAAAACAAAGTATTAATCAATATAGTGTGCCCACAATATCACATGTATTTGTTGAAAATGAGGTAATATTTTTGTCCTAAAATTACATTAGAGTTTACACATTTTGGCAGTGAAAGTTTATTTATAAACATATATTCAATCCATGTATCAAACTTTGGGCCAATGACCCCTAAACCAGTTGGTTTTAGGGCACTAGGTGTTAAAACACCCCTACGGACTTAATTGCTTGGATCTCAGATAAAAAGTGTCCAAAACATATCTTCAATCCATGTATCGAACTTGGGGTCAGTGACTCCCAAACCAGTTGGTTTTAGGGCACTAGGTGTTAAGACGTCCCTACAAACTTAATTGCTCAGATCTCAGATAAACAAGTGTCTGATTCCCTTAAGCTTTCTTTTTAATCCTTGTAACGAGCTTTAGGCCAGTAATTCCCAGACCAGTTTGCCTTAGGGTATTAAGTGTCAAGATTCCCCTACGGACTTAATTGCTCGAGTTAAAAATTCTACGAAAACGAACTTAATTCAAACTCCATTTTTTTTGTACTGCCTTTAGGTGTTACCTCCAACAGACTAGAGAACTGAATATTATAAAATTTTCACTTAGCACCCATGATCATATGTTACCATATTGTTGATAATATCTATTAGATGAGCATATAAAGATCAAATTTAATCAATGTATGGAGAATTCACAAATTTAAATGATTCAAAAAGAAAGGAACGATAAATAATTTGTTACGAATTATATTGAGATGCGTATCAGGAGTGAAAACTCCTTACACAGCCACATATGAATAATAATTCCACTTGTTTAGAAAACAAATTTGTTTTTATTTTGTGTGTATATATATGGATATATATTCTTACAAATAAAATAACAACAAACTAAAAACTTTTTTTTAATAAAAACATCAATTAAACATGAAAATTATCTAGTAAATTATCCCCTCCCCCAACCAAAATGAGACATTGTCCCCAATGTTTAAAGAAAGAGAAATAGAGTTTAGAAGATATCAACCGGTTATTGTGGAATTGACAGTTACAGCTACAATTAAAGATTACATATTAAGGTCCAGAATTACTTTGCGCTTTTTGCCATAATCGTTACCAGATCTGTTCAACTTGGAAAGAATATGGTCGATTCTTGGTTCAAAAGCTAAGAGTTGGTTAATTAAATCATCAGTTTTTCTTACATTTAGGAAGATATCTCGTACCAATTTTGAAATAAACCTATTTCTTTTGGCATCTTCAAGAAATACAAAAAGAAAATCGAAAAATCCATTAACATTAAACAACCCAATGGGTTTTTGGTGAATATTCAAGTTTGCCCATGACGTAACTGTGAATAGTTCTTCCAACGTTCCTAGCCCACCTGGTAAAGCAATGAAAGCATCAGCATGATTGATCATTTCAGTGAGTCTTTCATACATATCTGGGACAATACATTCTTCTCTATTTGATTTTCCGATGATGTTGTCCTCTGTTAAGGGTTTTGGAATGATCCCTAAAACTTGATTTCCACATTCTTGTACAGCTTTTGAAATACACCCCATCAATCCAAGATTGCCACCGCCATATACTAAGTGCATGTTTTTATTTTCCATAACTCTACCCAATTCTTTTGCTCCCTCAATAAATTATGGTTTAGTTTCGGAGCTAGTTCCACAAAACACATAGATATTAGTGAGTCGTCATTTTGAAGTTGTATCCATTTGTGTTATCTCCTTTAGCTAGATGTGTTGAAGAGAGAGAAGTGACGAGCTGAATTTATAGATCCTAAAAAGGGTGAGTGATAAATGCACTAATACCTGCAAAATGACAATTATTAGGAAAATATATCGTGAACAAAAAGGTTAGATACTGTCGACGAAAAGTAAATCAAAATAATAATTTTAATTAAAGGAAATCAACGCAGTAATATATACTGGTAGTTGTAATTATGGCTCATATCTTCCTCTGGTTTTACGTCCAGTAACGACTTAAACGCCCTCTATGGGTCGGGGATAAGCTTCCCATCCAACTTTCTTATAAATTGGCAAACAGGGTCTTTTAAAGTCAGATTCCCGAGACTGTAATGTTGTTTTTCTTTCTGAAATTATGTGTGTAATCTGTGAATTTCACGATGAACATATCCACTAGGATGCGTCTCAAGAGTCAATGATATATCATCAAAATGCTCCTTACTCAGTCCATCTTTAATGAATTGAATTTTATCTTTGCGATTATCAGACACCGTTCCTAAAGAAGTACAACGAGTGTTGCACGTACATCATGCACACTTATAACAAACACTTAATTGTTTAGCTCTTCAATTTTTAGAATTTGTGTTTTTCCCTGAACCAGGCATGTAAGGAATAAAGGAGTCAGGTGACTCACCTGCCAAGCGAACTCTTGCTTTAATTACCCAACGAATATCACAAGGAATACCATGGATCATAAGAAGTCTCATTTTTTTTGTGCCTGTTTTGTAAATTTTACTCAGAGCATTTTGGGGAAGAGAAGGAAAATGTTTGCAAAGAGGTTATGAGAGTTTCTTCCATGCTTTGGTTTGTAGGGTATCGGTAATTTTAGGAAACTGAAATAGCCTACTTTGAGTCACGGAGTACCGTTATCCGCTACTTTACCGGGGTCTGAGATAAAAATAAAAAACAAAAAGTCTATAAAATTAAGAGAAATGGAAACTAGAGAAATATTAACATAAAATAAAAGAAACTACATCAATCAATGTATATTGGGTTTGACAGGAAAAAGGTTTCTTGAAATTTTGAGCACCCCAAAAAAAGTTTCAGATGCTGTCCATTTACTTTAAATACATCACCATCCCTAGGATTCTCAATGTCAATTGCCCCATATGGAAAAACGTGTTTCACAATAAATGGGCCGCTCCATTTGGATTTTAATTTTCTAGGAAATAAATGAAGACGATAATTATAAAGCAAAACGTTTTGATCAACTTCATGTTGGGAAGCGGCCGCTAGTGCGCATCGGAAAATTTAAAATTATGATGCCGTTATCCCTTTGCCCAAGACCCATTTGTTTTTATTATTCTACAAGCCTAGGCATGTTACAATATATTCTAAGCATAAAAACTCATAAAACATGCAAAGAACATAAACTTAAACATGCACTATCATAAGAACTCTAATTAAAATTAAGAAAGAAAAAGACTTATATGAACCGAAGACTCTTCCAGTCCTCCCTCCAATCTACAAGCTTTTCTCGAACTCGGCAAGCTCTTCCATGTTCCAAAGAGCCACCCAAGTGTGTGGCCTCCAAAGGTGCACACACCAAAGCCAAAACTCAACGGCAAGACTACACCTTGAGTGCACGGGTATTTTGCCCTTGGTGCTAGCCTAGGAAAATATCTCAAAACTTATAACTTGAGATTCCTCTAGTCAATTAGACTCAAGGATCCTCAAAATCAGTGGCTTACTCTTAAACTTTAGAGTTGCTCACTTATATAAACCCAAGATATGAAAGGTTTTTGGTGTAAAAATTTGTAAAGAATTCTTTGGGTTTATATAGGTGCTCCAAAGACAACAAAATTAATTAAGAATCCGATGTGGGATAAATGATAATTAAATCTTAGCCATTGGATCTTAAAATAATGGTTTAATGAGATTATAAAACCCTAATAAGAGTTTGGGCTGAATTGGAATTCAAAACAAATAAAAAAATATTTAAAAAAAAAACACAATTTTTTTTTCTTATTCATTTTTCCAATTCCCAAAGTGCCCCTATCGTCATTCACCAATCCCTAACCCATTTTGGAACCTCATAAATGATATGTTCAACAATTAAACACATTGAACCATTTATGAACAATTCCTATGGCAATCATGTATGCTGTTAAATTTGTATTGTGCACTGTTAACCATTGATTTCGACTTTGTTGTGTGTGACCTTTTGGGTTCCCCTCAAGTTGGACATGAAATGAATTGTGATAATTTAATCGAACATAAATTATCCTCCGATAAGATGGTCGTTCGATTTCAATGACTAAGGTTGACATCTAGCAACATGCCAAGTCCCCCAAAGGAGAAGGAAAGATATATACCCATTATGTATGCGATTTACATATGATACGGTCCCTAGCCTCACTGTATCCCTACTATTTGACCTAGGGTATGGAAAGTGTTTACCGATATAGTCAAATGTATGATGTTGATAGTGTCATGAATCGTGCTAACCAAAGAATCTCACATGATTCTTCCGCTGCGGCCACAGTCTCAAGCACTGATCGCACATATCAACCCACGAAGTGGAATACTACTCTTATAAGAAAATATTATCCGAGAGATTGGCGATTCTCTGTTGTATCTTTACAAACTTCATGTGTTTCAAAAAATGACCCAATCATACCCTTATGACCGGATCTTTTGAACCGGGGAAGGAGAATGTCAAAGTTATTTGATCCACATATAAGATGGTAAAGACCTCAAGTCTAAGAACTAGTCATACAATCGATACATGAAAGTTCTCACAGACACATGGGATTAACACTACATGTGAAAAATTTCGGCGGTCAGTTCCATGGACACAAGCAACTCATGCATCCATGTGATACACCAAGCGGACAGATCTCCGCTAGTAGCCTATGAGATTGACTTCCCCACTTAAGGGCAGATCATATCATCATGCTAGTCTCTCCGCTTTGTGAACGCCCAGATTATTCACAAAACTATGACTAGCAACATTTGAGAGTAATGATTCTCATAAGGCGTGGAAACCATTATCTTATTACCTCAAGAGCTTTATTACAGTGTTTGATGATTCATATAATTTATGTAAGACACGTATAATAAAGATTGCCATTTTATTAATTAATGAAAATATTACAAATACATGTACATATAGCCCATCCACAAGTTGGGTATAGGGCATATCCTTAACAATCTCCCACTTGCACTATAGCCAACTAGTATGAATCTGGACACCATACTCTCGGGTGTGCCTATCATACTTTTGTTGAGTCAGCCCTTTAGTCAGAGAATCTGCAAAATTATCTTCTGTGGGTATTTTCTCAAGAAAAACTTCTTTTCTCTCAACAATCTCCCTGATGAGATGAAATCGCCTTAGTACATGCTTTGATTTCTTGTGAGACCTTGGTTCATTTGATTGAGCAATGGCCCCCGTGTTGTCACAATACATCGTGATGCCATTCTTTATCGCAGGAAGTACTTCGAACTCCGTTATGAACTTCTTTATCTAGACTGCTTCTTTAGCTGCCTTAGATGCTGCAATATACTCGGCTTCAATGGTGGAGTCCGTTGTAGTTGACTGCTTTGAGATTTTCTAACTGACAGCTTCGCCATTCAAAGTAAACAGATATCTTGTTTGCGATATGTTGTCATCCCTATCGGTCTGAAAGCTCACATCAAAGTAACCAATGACTTTCATCTCAGAACAATCTCCGTATGTCAAAAACACATCCTTAGTTCTTCTCAGATACTTGAAGATTGTTTTGACAGCTGCCCAGTGTTGATCACCAGGATTTGCCTGATACTTGCTCGTTATGCTAAGAGCATAAGAGACATCAGGTCTTGTACATAGCATGGCGTATATGATCGATCCTATTGCTGAAGCATAAGGGATCATACTCATACTCTCTCTATCTGAAGGAGTGTGTGGACATTGCTCCTTAGATAATTTGATTCCATGACAAGTAGGTAAATTACCTCTTTTGGAATCTTCCATTTTTAATCTTTTCAAAAATTTATCTATGTACGTAGATTGAGAAAGTCCTAACAACCTCTTAGATTTATTACGATAGATCTTAATGCTGAGGATGTAGGCTGCTTCACCCAAATCTTTTATGGAGAAATTCTGAGATAATCATTGCTTGGTGGCTTGCATCATGGAAATATCATTATGGAAACCATATCTTTCAGGCTTATATCTTTCTCTACCACACCTTCTAAGTTTATAACCTTGTGGTTGTTCCGTCGCTGCCCTTTTGAGGGGCCTAGGGTTTAGTACTATGTTAGTTTGTTCTTCTCGTACCTCATCGAGGTCAAGTCTACTCCCACTAAATTTCTTGAGAAGGAATTCATTCTCTAGAAATTTAGCATTTCGTGAGACAAATGTTATTTGTTCATTTGGGACGTAGAACACGTATGCTCTTGAGTTCAAGGCATATCCTACAAACTTACATTTAACTACCCTATCATCCAATTTGTTAGTTTGTGTGAGCTTAACATATGCATCACATCCCAAAACTCTTAGATAACTAATACTAGGATGTTTCCCAGACCATAACTCATATGGTGTTTGACTAACAGTCTTAGAAGGAACTTAGTTTAGTAGTAGTGTTGCAGTTTCTAAAGAAAGACCCCAAAATGAAAGAGGTAGATCTGTGTCTGGCATCATTGATCGAACCATATCTAATAATGTCTAATTTCTCCTTTCGGAGACCCCATTATGCTGTGGAGTTCCCGGAGGAGTCCACTGGGAAACAATGCCATTTTCTCTCCAGTAATCTTGAAATACGTCGCTTAAGTATTCACCACCTCGATCAGACCTTAGTGACTTAATAATTTTATTAAGCTGGTTTTCTACTTCAGCTTTGAAGTCTTTGAATTTCTCAAAGGCTTCAGATTTGTACCGCATAAGGTACACATACCATATCGCAAGTGATCATCGATAAAGGTAATAAAGTAGGAGAATCCACCTCTAGCGGTGACTGACATTGGTCCGCATACATCAGAGTGTATGAGTTCTAATGTCTCCACTGCACGCTGTCCTTTACATTTGAAGGGTAATTTGGTCATTTTACCAAGTAAACAAGACTCACAAGTTCCATAAGATTCATATTTGAAGGGTCTGAAATACCCATCCTTATGTAGCTTATTTAATCTTGTTTCATTGATATGACCTAAGCGATTGTGCCATAGAAGTGATTCATTGAGATTATTCGAGTTAACGTTGTATATATTAGAGGTTGAACATTCTTTGTTAGTTTGTTAGACATAGATACCATTATTCAAAATACCATCTCCATATTTTATTTCATTGAAATAAATAGAACATTCATTACAACTTATTAGGCATGAAAAGCCTTTATTACATAAAGAAGAAATTGAAATGATGTTATTTACTAGAGAAGGTACATAAACACAATCTTCTAACTCTAAAACTAAACCATTCGGCAAAACTAATGAATAAGTCCCCACGCACAATGCAGCCAGTTTTGCTATATTACGCATGTGTAAGTCAACCTCCCCATGACGGAGTCTCCTGCTATTTCTCAGGCCCTGCACATTGTTACACAAGTGAGTCCCACAACCGGTGTCAAAAACCCAAGTAGAAGGTTCAGAGTTTTGAGAATATAGTTCAATCATATACAACATACCTAAAGCATTGGGCTTCTTGGCCTCTTGGGCTTCCCTAGCTTCCTTGGCTTTCAAGGATCTATAGTATTTCTTCCAATGACCCTTCTTTCCACAAAAGAAACATTTCCTTTCCCTTTTTTCTTCTCCACCTTACCATTGGGCTTTAGGTGATCTGGAGCCTTGGCCTTGCCCTTATTTTTCTTTGGGCCTCGTGGCTTCAGGTCCGTACTCGTAAGCATAACGGAGGTTTTAAGCTCTCGTTTCAAGTCCTTCTCTGATTGATTTATCATATTGTGCAATTCTGCTAAAGTAGCTTCTTTATTAGACAGATGAAACTGCATAATAAAGTTAGAGAAGTCTTTTGGTAAGGACTAAAGAATTAGATCGTGACCTATCTCATGATCCATGATGAACCCGAGGTTGGCCAATTTTTCAATGTGGCCAATCATCTTAAGCACATGTCCACTAACAGATCCTTCCTTATACCTTGTTTGGAATAAGGAACATGACACTTGGAATCTCACGGTATGAACGGAAGTTGCATACAACTCCTTCAAGTGAAAGATGATGGTTTGAGCATCCATATCTTCGTGAGCTTTCTGAAGTTCGTCCGATATAGAGCCAAGCATTATGTAAACTACTTACTCATCATCATCGACATGTTTCTTCCAAGCATCAAATATATTTTGGTCAGCATCTTCTGCGAGTTCAGGGGGAAATGGTCTTTCAAGAACATAGAAAATCTTTTCTTGTCGTTAGACAATTTTAAGGTTTCTAAACCAGTCATTGTAGTTGTCCCCTTTGAGCTTATGCTCATCAAGGATGGAACGAAGTGATATTCTGTTTGCCATTTGAATGTTTGTGAAATATTTTAACCCACCTGTTAAGAGAGAATGTTAAAATTAAGAATATGTTTTCGTTAATGTTTCATAATAACATGGGCTTTTAATATTATGAAGTTGCTATCACTCAATTATTTTAAAATTTTAAGCAAATCGCATCAACCCCAATATGATGGATTTCTTGTGGGCAAGGATCCCATTATCATCATTTCACAACTCCCACTAGGGCCGATCGTTATAAAATACGATAATTAGGTAGGTTCCCAACCAATTTATGATATAAATCACAATTCCTTGATCATTGGGTTGGGCAATCAAACATGTCATAACTTATGCTAGTCCTTGTGGACACCTAATCTTTGCCACTAAGTTATAAGACCACGCCTCAGGGTCGCTGCGTCTTATGACTCAGAAAAGTCAAACCACTGTCAATAGTATGATTTAGGGACAAATTGGTATTGGTCAGTCCGGTAAAGCCTAGTCCTGCCAATACGGTTTAAGCACTTTGGGTCTATACTTTACAATGGGAGGCAAATTTTAGACTTAAATTATTATTGAGGAATTTAGCAAGTTTAAGTGAATAACTGTCAAATGGATTCCTCCATTGAAAATTCCCCATAGGGAGGGTGGAGCGAACTCTCTTAAATACCATTACCTCCTATGCTCTTATTGCCTTGGTGACAGGAATAAACAATAGATCCTCCAAATTTGTCCAACACTTTAAATATGCTTTAAGGTAAGCTTTGAGTAAATGATTATCTAGATGTCTTCACAGCTTTAAGGTCGTGAGTGAAGGAAGACACCAAATCATTATCTAACTCTGGTAATACCTTTGGTTAAATTAATTTTAGTTTGGAAAGTTTTATTAACGCATTGGTCTCACCCCACTTGTATCTTTTATAATGTCTTTTATTATAAACAAGTGATTTATATTTATTAGCCTTAAAAGTAATAAATCTCTAAGTTCATCACGGAATAATTACTAAGCTAAGAGATAAGCAATACACTCTCTATTTCCTTAGAAAGTCTCTAGATGTTTGTACCCTAAAATAATCATGCCAATTCTAATCATACATAGAATCATCAAGCATATGAGTTTTAATATGTTGGAATTATTTTAGGCATTAAATAACTTTGATTAATATTTAATTATGATATTGCATTTTATTTTAATCAAATAAATTTTCTATTCACGTTTTTTACAGATGCGTGAACTTTAAATGCAATTTCACAATTCAACTCTTAACCAAATCATGCAAAACTTATGCCTGCAAGTAATTTCAGGGTGTTAGCTTTCCAATGACTTTTTACACACCTAATTTCGAGTTCAAATGAGAGAGAACTAATATAAACAAAAATGGCGCGATGATACCACTGTTGGGAAGCGGTCGCGAGTACGCAGCGGAAAATTTAAAATTATGATGCCGCTATCCCTTTGCCCAAGACCAATTTGTTTTGATTATTCTACAAGCCTAGGAATGTTACTATATATTTTAAGCATAAAAACTCATAAAACATGCAAAGAACATAAACTTAAACATGCTAACTATCATAAGAACTCTAATTAAAATTAAAGAAAGAAAAAGTCTTACTTGAACTGAAGACTCCTCTAGTCCTCCCTCCAATCTACAAGATTTTCTCGAACTCAGCAACCTCTTCAACGTTCCAAAGAGCCACCCAAGTGTGTGGCCTCCAAAGGTGCACATACCAAAGCCAAAACTCAACGGCAAGACTACGCCTTGAGTGCACGGGTATTTTGCCCTTGATACTAGCCTAGGAAAATACCTCAAAACTTTTAACTTGAGATTCCTCTAGTCAATTAGACATAAGGATCCTCAAAATCAGTGGCTTACTCTTAAACTTTAGAGTTGCCCACTTATATAAACCCAAGATATGAAAGGTTTTTGGTGTAAAAATTTGTAAAGAATTCTTTGGGCTTATATACGTGCTCCAAAGACAACAAAATTAATTAAGAATCCGATGTGGGATAAATGCTAATTAAATCTTAGCGATTGGATCTTAATATAGTGGTTTAATGAGATTATAAAACCCTAATAAGAGTTTGGGCCGAATTGGAATTCAAAAAAAAAAAAAAAAAAAAAAACGCAGATTTTTTGTCTTATTCATTTTTCCAATTCCAAAAGTGCCCCTATCGTCATTCAGGAATCCTTAAGCCACTTTGGAACCTCAAAATTGAACTGTTCAATAATTAAATATATTGAACCATTAATGAACAATTCCTACAGCAATCATATATGCTGTTAAATTTGTATTGTGCACCGTTAACCATTGATTTCGACTTTGTTGTGTGTGACCTTTTGGGTTCCCCTCAAGTTGGACCTGAAATGAATCGTGATAATTTAATCGAATATAAATTATCCTCCGATCAGATGGTCGTTCGATTTCAATGACCAAGGTTGACATCTAGTAACATGCCAAGGCCCCCAAATGAGAAAGAAAGATATATACTCATTATGTATGTGATTTACATATGATACGGTCCCTCGCCTCCCTGTATCCTCACCATTTGACCTAGGGTATGGAAAATGTCTACCCATATAGTCAAATGTATGATGTTGATAGTGTCATGAATCGTGCTAAGCCAATAATCTCATATGATTCTTCCGCTGCGGCCACAGTCTCAAACACTGATCACACATATCAACCCGCGAACTGGAATACTACTCTTATAAGATAATATTATCCGAGAGAGTGGCGATTCTCTGTTGTATCTTTACAAACTTCATGTGTTTCAAAAAATGACCCAATCATACCCTTATTACCAGATCTTTTGAACCGGGGAAGGAGAATGTCAAAGTTATTTGATCCATACATAAGATTGTAAAGACCTCAAGTCTAAGGACTAATGATATAATCGATACATGAAAGTTCTCACAAACACATGGGATAAACACTCCATGTGAAAACTTTTGGCAGTCAGTTCGATGGACACGAGCAACTCATGCATCCATATGATACACCAAGCGGACTGATCTCCGCTAGTAGCCTATGAGATCGACTTCCCCACTTAAGGGCGGATCATATCATCATACTAGTCTCTCCGCTTTGTGAACGCCCAGATTATTCACAAAACTATGACTAGTAACATTTGAGAGTAATGATTCTCATAAGGCGTGGAAACCATTATCTTATTACCTCAAGGGCTTTATTACAGTGTTTGATGATTCATATAATTTATGTAAGACACGTATAATAAAGATTGCCATTTTATTAATTAATGAAAATATTACAAATACATAGACATATAGTCCATCCACAAGTTGGGTATAGGGCATATCCCTAACAATTCAAATGTTTTTCGTGAAACTCGACTATGATGAAAGGCCTTAGTTTTATATTTAAGAATTTTTGTATTCTCATATGAATCATTCCTTAACTCTTCAAGTTCATTTAGTTACAATTTACGTTCATGACCAGCATTTTCAAGGTTTTAATTAAATGCTTTAATAGCCCAAAATACTTTATGCTCAAATTCTACAGGCAAATGACAATGTTTTCTGTAAACTATACGATAAGGGGACATTCCCAAAGATGTTTCGAAAGCTGTTCGATATGCCCAGAGTGCATCAGTTAGTCGATGAGACCAATCTTTGCAATTTGAGTTAACCATTTTTTCAAAAATTTGTTTAATTTCCCTATTTGCTAATTCAACTTGTCCGTTTGTCTGGGATGATAAGAGGTGGAAACTTTGTTTGTGACTCCATACTTTTTCATTAAGGACTCAAAGGGTCTATTACAAAAGTGTTTATCTTCATCACTTATGATGGCCCGAGGAATTCCAAATCGACTCAACATGTTTTCTTTTAAAAATTTGATCATAGTTGTGTGATCATTATTCCGACAAGGAATTGACTCGACCCATTTTGAGACCTAATCAACTGCAACTAAAATGTCTAAAAATCCAAATGATGGTGGAAATGGGCCCATGAAATCTATCCCCCAACAATCAAATATTTCGATGACAAGAATGGGATTTAAAGGCATCATGTTTCTTTTTGAAATGGATCACAACTTTTGACAATTTTCACAAGTTTTGCAAAAAGCATGGGTATCTTTAAAAATGGTGTGCCAATAAAATCCACACTGCAAAATTTATACATCGGTTTTCTTAGATGAGAAATGACCTCCACATGCTTCTGAATGACAAAACTGAATAACACCACTTATCTCACTGTCCGGTATGCATCTTCTGAAAATCTAATCTGGGTAGTGTAGGAAACGCTTTCCTCACGCAACGAAAGCGATTAGGCACACGGATCGGACTTGAAAATTTTTTCTGCTTTCCCCTTCCTTTGGCCGAATGTAACCAGTGGGTATACTGAAATTTTGCTTTTGTTTTGGAAAATATTTCAACCCCGGAATGCCCCCGAAACAGTCCCCGAACAGCCCCCAAACTGCAGTGAAATAATGGACTGTTTTGGACCCGTTACACAACGGAACTGCACACAAATCAACCCCTAATTTGTTTGGACTGCAAGGATGTTTTAGGTCTAATTTTTCACTCAAAATACAACCACAATACAGCCCTAAAAGGTTCCCTAGGTGTTTCCCAAAATCCCGAATTAAAACGAAACAAACCGAGCCCCGAATCAATTATATGATTCACGGCAATGGACAATAAAATAGTCCCACTGCCATGAGATAGAGAAGAGGAGAATATTGATTTTGGTTCAATGCCACAAGGTCTTCCGAGCTATGTCTCACAACCAACGGAAAGTAGTGTGGGCTACACTCACAAAATAAATCCCTAAACGGTTTAGAGATTTTGTCACACAAAATATTTGTTTTTCTTCTTTTTGTTCTTCAATGGAGATCCTCAACTTTTGAGAGAATGGTGAAGATGAAGAAGGTGGCTTGGGTTGTAAAGAATGAGAGAGAGTAAAAAGAAAATCAAATTTTCTTTATATATTTAGGTCAAATTGTTTCCAAAACCAAAACAACCATTCCCCTCCCATCAATTCAAAAAATCAGCCAAGGCTAGGGTTTTTCAATTTTTTGTAACATCAGTTATTCAATTACCATTATTAAAAAGATGTTATAAAATTGAATTAGCAATTAACCATATTGAAAGTCATAAATTCCAATAATAAGGCAAAGGATTATTTGTTTTCAAAACAAACAAATCCATTCCCTTTATTCTTGTTCAATTTTCGGCAATAACATATATTTTCTTTATAAATTTTGTAACATGTAATAACAATTGATTGTAATCATTATTCATTTTCCATAATGGAAAAGGAGTTACAAAAACAAAAGATTAATGCCATGAAATATATGTAATATCTAAATTAAACTCAAAGGTTTCCAAAACCAATAATTTAGAATTTACAATCTTAGCCTTATTAAATTATATCATATATAATTTAATATTTTGTATTTAATAATTATCATATAATTATTAATACCATACTTTAACTTTTAATATATAGTTTCAAGTGTGAAAAATAATATTATTAATCATATTAATAATATTTATACATATGTGAGCATATAATTGGACTATCCAATTCTACTAAATCCGCTATAGTAAATCGAGCTAGCACGGGGACCAAATGGACCTACGGTTCCGAGCTCCAATAATCTCGAAATATTAATTAAGCTCCTAATTAAATATTTTGAATTATTAACTACGGATTATTCCACTAAAAACCCGAAGTTGAACTCTCATTGTCACAGATGATATATTAAGCCGAACCAAGTCGGTGTCCTGTTGGTTTCTATTAAGGTCCCAAGATCATAAACAAGCATGAAATATGTGTGAATACAAATCAACGAAGTTGCGGAGTACTCACATCGATCGGTTGAGCGACGCGGAGGCAACAAAAATCAAATTCTGCCTCTTTGGACTGTCACGGCAGTTCACTGCCACTGCCCTCCAAGTTCGGCCATGGGTGCTCCTTCGTCAAGCTCCGAGCTTCGTCGAACGATTCTCGGCTCATTGGTAGACTTCCCTATCACCTTCACATGTCTCGTAAGTGTGCTAGCACTTGTGATTTTGCCACAAAATCCTATTCTTGCTTCCCTTCACTGTCTCGGCAGTGAGCAAACTAGAGGAGAGAAAAAAAGCCCTTGGCGTGAGAAGAGAGAGATGAAGAAGTGAGAGTGTGTTGGTTATTTTGTGTATCTAATACACTAATCAATTTCCAAAATTAATTATCTAATTTTTTCTTTCAAAAAATCAATCAATAAATGCTCCAACCACTCACATCAACTTACATCAATCCATCAATCATGAATAGTGACTGGCTTCAATTACTCAAAGTGAAAGACATCTATCACTTGATTGAAGAATGACATGACGCTAGATGTGAATAGAGATTTGACGCTTGATTTGACTTGCGTGTCGCACTCGAATTTGAAATGTGAAAGCGCTCGCAAATAATCCCGGGCTCGGGGTCGTTAATTCCAAATTAACGAATTTTCCGTTGCGACGTAATTAAATCTAATTTAATTAAATAATCATGCCTAACATAATTACTATTCACATCGGTAACGAATTAATTCTAAATTAGTTCGTTCGCCCGAATTAAAATCTAATTTTAATGCCGCGTCGAAATCTAATTTCGTTTAATATATCAAATATATTAATTTCTCGATTAATTCCAAATTAATTTTTATCTCTCTTTTAATGATATTTTATCCCAAATAAAATATCTCCGCAATTAATCCCAGATTAATTTTCTCTCTCATCTAATTAATCCCAGATTAATTAAAGTGCGAGTCATACGTCATCGGTGAATCTTTGGGAAGCGACCCACGAGATCCCCGGATATATTGGCAGTAAATTCGGTCGTCGGACTATCCGAACACGTAAGTACTAAGTACTACGTTTTACCGATTTACAAGACAAGGTTGGCTTCTAGCAAAGCGCCATGCCTGCCCAATTCTCCGGAAATATCCTTACAGGAATAAAGGATCTATATCAGGCGTAGTATACGTAGTATTGTGTATTTCTGTCCAGTATCAGATGATCATGTGCTAGGCCTGGGGCTGGAATTGTGTCTGCCCCGTACGAAGCACATGTCAAATGTCTGGTAACTATTGTCAATAATCGGATAAACATGACCTTGTCATTTTATCCCGATGACTGCAGTACTTAAGAGTACTAGTACCGTACCCTACGTGACCATCATCTCCATATGACTGGAGTGACACTTCCGTCTTGACATCACACCCAACACACTACGATTCTCAATATGCCCAGCATTGGCGTACACAGAACCTGTTAAAGCCCTGGATGACCGCAACCAAAGTATATTGATTGTCGCAAATATTAGCGGTGCAAGTCTCAGGTTAAGACCAAATACACCTACCCTGATTTCAGACTTCCATAGACACATAGTCATACTACCAATGGAATTCCGAGGGGGTCTATCCAAAGCGAAGCTGTTTCCCGTACCATCGGTAAAACAAAACCTCCTATTACACTTGCATGAGTATCCTATACCCAAATATATGAGAACTATGTCGTTGTGCCCTCACAACGCGCAAAAGTGTAATACTAGTCTTTTACGCATTTATCGATGTCTAATCTCGACAATGCTCTGACTATGGATATTTAATGATTTATCCTTCATGGACTGATACTGTCTCATATCATTCTCCATCTAGGAACAAATCATAGGGACCTCCTATCATTTATATATCTAGGTGATCTAATCACAAATGATAAGAGAGCAATCTCCTTTGTCACATAGTTAATTCTTACAACAACACCATGATCTGTACAAATAGTGACGCTATGGGTCATAATTGTCCAACAATATCCCACTTGGCCTACAGCCAATCAATCGAGTGCTTGACACCCGAACTATGTACGGTTGGCTCAAATTACTGAGAAAAGCTTTTTTCAGCGGATTTGCATGATTATCATCTGATGAGATTTATTCGATCATCACATCGCCACGATGTATGATCCGAACGAATCAGATGAATATCGAAGTATATATCTAGATCGTTGATGAGACCATTAATTCTTTAGCCTGTTCTCTGACGCCTAGCTCAGCTGCTAACAGAATTATATCTAATCTAATTAGATTTGTTATCGAACCAAATGGCTTCTATTGCCGCCTCAGCTGCAGCAATAACCCGTATTTATTGTTTATACGGTAACAATATCTTGTTGGAAGATTTCCATCTCACTGTTCCGTTATTCAAACTTTGTAGTACCGTTTGCAACTTATAGTCATTTTATCGGTTTAGGAAACTTGCAGTAGTGATCCCAGTCACTTCAAGTTCTCCTTCTCCACAGATTAAGACATCATCTTTAGTTCTATAAGATACTAACGGATGTTCTTAACATCAATCCAATGATTATCACTTGGATTGGCCTATTTGTGAATCCATGTGCTCAAAGCGTATGAGACACCAGGTCGCGTATATTTTTCAATGTACGATTTCTCGGAGAGTTTTATTGAAAGCCCAGCTTCACCGATTGCTTTTATGGGAATATCATTTCCAAGAAATGACATTTTATCATTATTGTATAGGACATCCACTGTCAGTGCGCTCCCACTAACCCTCTTATATACACAAGAATCATTTCGTTTTGAATTAAATCATAAACAGTTATGATTACATCAAAACGATGATTCCATGAACTCAATGTTTGCTTCAATCCAAACATGGATCGAATAACCCGCAAACCTTGTTTGCTAGTTTTTATACGACAAAACCGACAGGATGTTATAAACATCCTCCGAAAGGTTTCCTTTTCAGGAAAGCGATTTTCCCGTTCAGCTGCATATTTCATAAATGAAACATGCAGCAGTAGCAAGCATTATTCCAAATGGATTTACTGTGGCAACATGTAAAAGGTTAAATCGTAATCAACACAATGTTGATAATGATACCTTTCCGCTACAAGCCTAGCTTAGTACGTTGGTATGTTGCCTTCCATGTATGTCTTCCTTGAAGACTATATAGTAGCAATAGGCACAATACCTTGTGGTACATCAACTAGTATCCAAACTGGTTGATATACATGGAATCCATTTCGGATCATATGGCACTTTGCCATAATAGGAAGTCAATACCTTGTATCACTTCCTCATACGTAGTCAGTTGGTATACCTCAAAAGATTAACATCTTTACGAGGTGAGATCAGAAACCCATACCCTAGGTTGTTTTCTGACTCTCTCCGACATACGTGGTTCTTGTGTATTCGAAGATTATTGGAATAGTTTCATCCTTGATGAACTATTTATGTTCCATTAAGATTCGGTGCCTTGAAGAGTATTACTCCGATTTTCGTCGAGTTTTACCATCCTCCCACTTACCACTGCATATCGGTATTCCTCTTAGGAAAACCGCATGGCGAGCAAAAATCTAATTGTTCTATTGTGAGTTGTATAAATACTATACTTATGTATCCCTATGATAACCGACAATAGGCACTTATCCAATTTGGGTTTTAGTTTGGTATCATCCAAACATATGCCTAGCATTCCCAAATCTTTATAGGAATGAGAAACCCGGTTTTGTTTTCCGTTCATATCTAATATGATATCTGTCAAACAGATTATAATGGAACCTTATTCAAAATAAGTTCCTGCATTGTTAATGCTTATCTGTTGAAGGAAATGGTAGCTCAGAGCGACTCATAATTAACCTTATCATGTCCAACAAAATTCGGTTTATCCTGTTCGGACACACCGTCAAAATGACGTGTTCCGGGAGGAGTTCTCATTGAAAGAATACTTTACTCTTTCAAGTATATAAGAAACTTATTGCTTAAGTAATTTCCATTACGGTCTTACCGTGATGGTTTAATACTTTAGCTGATCTGTTTGTCTATTTCATGTCAAAACTGTAAAAGTTTCCGATTTGTGTTTCAATAGAAACACATAACCATAACGCGATGCCATATCCGTATAGGTCATGAAATATTCATATCCACCTCTAGCCTAGCTAGACATGGGCCCATTTTCTTCACTATGAACTAGGGCTAACAGATCGGTGGCAGTTACACTTTTACCAAGTAAACAGTGTTTTAGGCACTTTGCCCAATAAACTAGATTCGTAGACTTTATTTGAATAAGATCCAATCAGTTTGAGCTATTTGTTTGTCATGTTTATGTTTGAGATTTATTTATATTCAAAATATAAATACTGTTATTCACATCTAATGTGTATATCTCAATATCATCTTTATATAATGAAACACTTTAGTGTTCTAGAATATAAAGGTTCACCCGCAGCGGGTTAAACACTGATATAAAGATAATGTTTCTAGTCAAACTAGTTACATTATAACAGTTTCCAGATTTAGGTACACACCCGAGGATAGTTCCTAAATTTAGGTATTTACGATTAAAACAGCGATTTTCATCCCATTTCCAATCCGCAGATTAAATCTCAATGGAAGTCAGTATCCTGCTCAAAGCAGTTTTTGAACACCAGTATTTATATATATCACACTAAGTATCTAAAATCCAATTTTAATACTAGTAGTGAATATATTTATGACAAACATATTTGAAGTCAAAGCCTTGCTCGTCTTCAATTCCTTCATGTCTGCTTTGTCCAAACGGCAGTCACGCTTCCGCGATCCCGTTTGCCACAATTAGTCAGACATTTTGGGATATGTCATTTATCTTCCCAGAAGACTATAATGATTTTGCCTTTGCCAGTTTCAACACTCCAGAAGCCTTTGGCCAAGCCTTGGCCTTCTAGAATATCGAAGTAAGGTGCGTCTTGCGCTACTTACCTTATTGCAAATTCACTTTATCTCCTTGAGAATAGTCATTAACTCTCCAAGAATTATTAATTGCAATTTAGTACTTCTAAGATCTAAGAATAGATCTTTGAAGATCCTTCAATTTCTTTATCATACTTTAAGGATCTAATCCTTAGTTCTGATTCAGAAATTAAGGAGTCTACTGCGACAAGCTAAATGGATTAAGCACTAAAGTTATCATTACATAAATCTTCCAAAGATTATGCTCTACTATTTTCTTAACCCCGGGCTTAGGCATAATATGTTATTTTATCAAATAAAGTAACTTATTATTTTCCAGGACCATCCTGAAATTTTATTCCCAATTTGACAATTAAAACCATTTAAATACATTTTCCCTATGATTATGTTTTAAATGTCAATCTTTCAATTTTAATCTTGATTCTAATAGTCCAACTATTTAATCAACGATTTTGGTACTATTTATTATAATGATTACAATAGTCCAACTATTTAATCAACTATAATTTAATAGATTAAAATCAATTATATTGATTACTATAATCCAATTATAAAATCAACTATAAATGAGTTGTTTGAATATAGTCCAACTATTAATTAAAACAACGTTTAAATATTAGTCCAACTAACATTTAATTTATAACGACGAATGATATTTGATTTGAGCGCGTATGGCAAGTAATTAAACGAATATTGCAAATTTAATTCTTGCCTCCCACTATTTTTCGGCGAGCCTCTAACCCTCTGTCGAGTACTCGGGAAACCGTGTTTCTGAGTGGGCTAGGATCCCGTTAAATATCACACAATCTTGACTTTGGCCAACAAATTGTATGATAATTAACTAGGTACATCTCTAAGATCGATTGGATCCAATCCAATTCCTAGATCCGGTAGGGGGACATCCAAGTACAAAACATACATCTTATATATGCCAATATATCCAATGTATTGCCTAACCTTTTTCCTCTGAATCAACTAAGCCTTGGCTTTGGCACAACAAACTTAGTGATCCCAGTTAAGTGCGACCTATTGACCATGGAAAGCTTCGTAATCAATGTCGATGGATAAGAAGTGGTCTTGACTTTGGCCAACAAACCACAACTTGGACAAGACACCAATATGGAACAAAGCTCTCGTGATTCAAACATATCCTCGACGAACAAAGGCCTTGACTTTGGCCAACAAGCCAATGCCAGTCTCGGATTTTGAGTGAGAATCACTCAATGGAAGGAAAAACGCTTAATATTATTTGAGGGTTTTTCGCGTGCAAATTGGCAACCAATTTATTATCTTTGTTAAGGTCTCATCATCATACACCCTTAAACATGCATTCTAAACACATAATAAAGCGCGTATAATAAAATAATAATGATATGCGGATGGATACTTTACACATTGATCCTAGATCAAATCTCTCTCTTTCTCTCTCCTGCTAGCACAAATATTTCTTCTCCCCGTTACACTACACTTCTAAAGAAACCTCATTTACATTGAGGGGAATAGGTGAGAAGAGAATACAAAGAATAAGGAGGTAATAAGGCTGGACACGCAGGTCAAATTAATAAATCGAATTTATTACAACAATTTCTAAAATTGTCCCACCCATCTAATATCCATCCGATATACATTATTCATGCATCGCAACCATGTATTCACACAAGCATGTTATCAATCAATCTAATCAAATTAATTAATCTGATAATTAGTGATCATCCAATGTTCAAACAACGATTTGATTTTGCTCGAGTCAAACTCATTTTGCGAATAAGTACTCAAAGTACGAATTCTCGAATTAAATTAAACTACACAATTAAATCCAATTCAATTTGTATTTAATACTAATTCGCTATTTAATTCCAAATTAAATATCACACTTTATTGATAAACCTTTTACGACTTAAATTCCAAATTTAATCGTTACGGGTCTCAAAGCCTGATTAACGTCCAACGTCAATTTAATTAAAGTCCAATGGGCTTTTAATTAATTTCTTAAGGCGTGGACTTTTGGTCAACTCGGGTCAAACCGATAACCAAAGTCCAATCCGGGAATTACCCCATAAGCCTATAAATCAATTTTGGCCCATTAGGCCCAATTAAACTTTAAAGGTCCATTAAGTCGCATTTGGGCTTTATGGAAGCGGTTTTGGGCCCAATTGGATCCAATCCATTTGGCCTAAACCTAACTTTGTACAACAAAGCCCAAGAAGCCCAATTTCACAAAATAGGCCCAAAATAATTAAATCATAAAATTCCAAATTCCCAATTTAATTACCAAAGTGTATAACATGATTAATTACCCATATTAACATTTCTAAAACATAAATATACACAATTAATCATGCTCATTAATATTAAATCATGTCCAACACAATTTAATTAAAATCAAACCCAATACATGCACTTGAAGTCTCGGCAATTAGGAGGATTTTATGTTCAATTTCAAATCCAATCCAATTGAATCCAATCCAACATTAAATCAACATTCCAATTGATTTCCAACACATCCAATGAATTAAAAATCAAAATTCCAAGACATCAAAATAGGGCATAACTTTCGGCCAACACCAAAAAATTGGGGAAATTTGTTCGAAACATAATTTCTTCAAATTTATCTAATCAATCCTCAATAAAACATGTTTTAAGCATACTCAAACATATTTAACCCAAATTTTAAGCCCTAAACTTTTTCATGCTCAAACCTTGCTCTAGATGCCATTGTTGGTTTCTATTAAGGTCCCAAGATCATAAACAAGCATGAAATATGTGTGAATACAAATCAACGAAGTTACGGAATACTCACATCGATCGGTTGAGCGACGCGGAGGCAACAAAAATCAAATTCTTCCTCTTTGGACTGTCACGGCAGTTCACTGCCACTGTCCTCCAAGCTCGACCATGGGTGCTCCTTCGTCAAGCTCCGAGCTTCGTCGAACGATTCCCTGCTCATGGGTAGACTTCCTTATCACCTTCGCATGTCTCGTAAGTGTGCTAGCACTTGTGATTTTGCCACAAAATCCCACTCTTGCTTCCAGTCACTGTCTCGGCAGTGAGCAAACCAGAGGAGAGAAAAATAAGCCCTTGGCGTGAGAAGAGAGAGATGAAGAAGTGAAAGTGTGTTGGTTATTTTGTGTATCTAATTCACTAATCAATTTCCAAAATTAATTATCTAATTTTTGCTTTCAAAAAATCAATCAATAAATGCTCCAACCACTCACATCAACTTACATCAATCCATCAATCATGAATAGTGACTGGCGTCAATCACTCAAAGTGAAAGACATCTATCACTTGATTGACGGATGACGTGACGCTAGATGCGACTACCGATTTGACGCTTGATTTAACTTGCATGTCGCACTCGAATTCGAATTGCGAATGCGCTCTTAAATAATACCGGGCTCGGGTTCGTTAATTCCAAATTAACAAATTTACGTTACGACGTAATTAAATCTAATTTAATTAAATAATCATGCCTAGCATAATTACTATTCATGTCGCTAACGAATTAATTCTAAATTAATTCGTTCGCCCGAATTAAAATCTAATTTTAATTCCGCGTCGAAATATAATTTCGTTTAATATATCAAATATATTAATTTCTCGATTAATTCCAAATTAACCGTTATCTCTCTTTTAATGATATTTTATCCCAGATAAAATATCTCCGCAATTAATCCCAAATTAATTTTCTCTCTCATCTAATTAATCCCAGATTAATTAAAGTGCGAGTCATACGTCATCGGTGAATCTTTGGGAAGCGACCCATGAGATCCTCGGATATGTTGGCAGTAAATTCGAAAGTTGGACTATCCGAACACGTAAGTACCAAGTACTATATTTTACCGATTTACAAGACAAGGCTGGCTTCTAGCAAAGCGCCATGCCTGCCCAATTCTCCGAAAATATCCTTACAGGAATAAAGGATCTATATCAGGCGTAGTATACATAGTATTACATATTTCTATCCAGTATCAGATGATCACGTGCTAGGCCTGGGGCTGGAAATGTGTCTGCCCCATACGAAGCACATGTCGGATGTCTGGTAACTAGTCTTTATAATCGGATAAACATGACCTTGTCATTTTATCCCGATGACTGCAGTACTTAAGAGTACTAGTACCGTACCCTACGTGACCATCATCTTCATATGACTGGTGTGACACTTCCGTCTTGACATCACACCCAACACACTACGATTCTCAATATGCCCAACATTGCCGTACACGGAACCTGTTAAAGCCCTGGACGACCGCAACCAAAGTATATTGATTGTCGCAAGTATTAGCGGTGCAAGTCTCAAGTTAAGACCAAATACACCTACCCTGATTTCAGAATTCCATAGACACATAGTCATACTACCGATGGAATTCCGTTGGGGTCTATCCAGAGCAAAGCTGTTTCCCATACCATCGGTAAAATACAACCTCCTATTACACTTGCATGAGTATCTTATACCCAAATATATGAGAACTATGCCGTTGTGCCCTCACAATGCGCACAAGTGTAATACTTGTCTTTTACGCATTTATCGATGTCCAATCTTGACAATGCTCTGACTAGGGATATTTAATGATTTATCCTTCGTGGACTGATACTGTCTCATATCATTCTCCGTCCAGGAACAAATCATAGGGACCTCCTATCATTTATATATCTAGGTGATCTAATCACAAATGATAAGAGAGCACTCTCCTTTGTCACATAGTTAATTTGTACAACAATACCATGATCTGTACAAATAGTGACGCTATGGGTCATAATTTTCCAACATGTCCATCGATATAGTCATTACATACGAATTGACCCTTCACGAGTATCTCGTAATTAGAGCCGGGTCATAATGTCTGTTATACCCCTCTAATTATTTTTACCTTGAGTACCATTGATTCTCTAATGAACGATTTATTCATAACTATTATGAATTTTAATCTTTCTATTTGTAATAGAGAGACTTGAGCGCTCAAATCATTCGAGTACCGAATCAACCCTTAAGAAAGATACTCATCTACTTCTTGCAAGAAGGAGTGAACTCCAGGTCTATGTAAAACGTTCCCACCTACAAAATAAATTGTGCCCCCAAAGTACGTAGCTATTGGTTGGGACTGCTACACCAACCTCACCTTTGTAAATCAAAGGACACAGCCTGCCATGCAGGAGTTCGTAGTACACTCAGGATTAAGATCAATCCATATATGACCATCTAGTAGATTGAAATGACTTTCTTAGTTTAACAAATATTATAAGAATGTCATTTCCATCTGGGTCCAGTCCTATATGATCGCATCATACAAGGTGCCTCCATTCTCATGTCTCTACATAGACGATCCGGATCAAGATCGCCGTACAAATATAGAATAGACCACAAACAAAGTACCTGTTTTGTTTGCTCTCTATGGACTATTTAAGATTACTAACTTCAGACTTAAATCCTCTTGTGTATGACACTCATACACTAAGTCTGAAGGTACATAAGTAATCTAGGGTATTTAAGATGATATATAATATGAGAAAATTAAACAAATAATTTGATAAATGAATAATACATCGTTTTATTTCAAAACACATAAAACTGTTTACATCATATGTAGCTCTAGGGCATACATTCCAACAATCTCCCACTTGCACTAAAGTAAATGGGACATGTCACGTAATCCTAGACCATCTAGGTGACCTTCAAAAACTTTAGCCGGCAAGGTCTTTGTAAACGGATCAGTCAGGTTCTCTGCGGATGCAATCTTTGTGACAGTAATGTCTCATCTCTGCACTATCTCCATGATGAGATGATATTTCCTCTCTATATGCTTTCCCCTCTTGTGGCTTCTTGGTTCTTTGGAGTTTGCCACCGCACCACTATTATTGCAATAGAGTGTGAGTGGTCTATCCATATCTGAAACAACTTCCAGATCTCCCAAGAATTTACGGAGCCAGACTGCTTTCTTAGCTGCTTCACAAGCTGCTACATATTCAGCCTCCATGGTGGAGTCAGTAATACAAGATTTCTTTATACTTCGCCATACTATGGCCCCACCATATAGGGTGAACACTGATCCAGATGTAGATTTCCTAGAATTGACATCTGTCTGAAAATCAGAGTCTGTATATCCCCTTAGGATTATATCCTCACCGGAATACACAAGCATATAATCTCTCGTTCTCTTAAGATACTTGAGAATTCACAGCCACCGAGTGATCCAATCCTGGGTTTGACTGAAACCTACTGACTGCTCCCACTGCAAAACAGATGTCCCTCTCGTGCATAACATAGCATACATAAGACTACCAACTGCTGAGACGTATGGGATATGTCTCATTTCCTCAACATCTTGAGGTGTCTTAGGAGACTGTTCCTTTGACAAATGAATTCCATGCCGATAAGGCAAATTGCCTTTCTTGGAATTCTGCATCCCAAATCGCACAAGGATCTTGTCGATATATGATGCATGAGACATAGCTAACGGTTGTTTCTTGCGATCCCGAAGTATCTGAATCCAAAGAATATAACTGGCCTCTCCCAAATCTTTCATTTGGAATTGATTAGCTAGCCAGGTTTTCACGTCTGATAATATCCTTACATCATTCCCAATGAGTAAAATATCATCGACGTATAAAACAAGAAAAACCACCTTCCCGTCAATGACGCGCTTGTATACACAAGGCTCATCAACATTCTGCTCAAAGTCATAAGACTTGATTGTGGTATCAAATCTTATATTCCAAGATCGAGATGCATTCTTGAGTCCATAAATGCACCTTTGCAGCTTGCAAACTTTTTGCTCTTGACCTTGGGCGATGAACCCCTCTGGTTGTTTCATATAGATACTCTCATCAAAATTGCCATTCAAGAATGATGTCTTGACATCCATTTGCCAAATTTCATAGTCATAATATACGGCAATGGATAGAAGAGTGCTGATGGATTTAAGCATGGCTACTGGCGAGAAAGTTTCCTCATAGTGAACTCCCTCTTTCTAGGTATAACCCTTGGCCACTAGTCTAGCCTTGAAGGTCTATACCTTCCCATCTGATCCCCTCTTCCTCTTGTAGATCCACTTGTAACCTATGGGTTTCACCCCATCAGGTTGGTCTACAAGTTCCCAGACTGAGTTGGAGTACATGGACTCCATCTCTAGGTTCATGGCTTTGAGCCATTCCTCTTTGTCAGAATTATCCATTGCACTACGATAGGTCAATGGATCATCTACGCCATCGCTGGATGCGACAACTTGTGCCTCTCTAACCCTAAGGTAGCGATCAGGTTGTCGTACAACCCTCCCACTGCGTCTAGATGGTATATCATTCTGAAGAGCTTGCATCTGACTCTCAGATGTTGAAGGTGTTATGTATTTGTCAACTTTCATTGACGATGGCATGCTGGTCGAACCAGCAAGTAACTCATTGAGTAACACCTTACTTCGAGGCTTGAACTCCCTCATATAGTCATCCTCCAGAAACGTAGCATTTTTCGATACAAATACTTTGTTATCATCAGGACTGTAGAAGAATCCACCCCTAGTCTCCTTAGGATAGCCTACAAATAGGCACACCTGAGAACGTGGCTCCAACTGTGTGGTCTTATTCTTCAGCATATATGCTGGACACCCCCATATGCGGAAATGTCGTAAACTAGTTTTACGACCATTCCACAACTCTAAGGGAGTCTTAGGAACAGACTTAGATGGAACTACATTAAGGATATGTATTGCAGTTTGCAGTGCATATCCCCAGAACGAACTAGGTAGTGAGCTATAACTAAACATAGATCTTATCATGTCTAGTAGGGTCCGATTTCTCCTCTCTGCAAGACCATTTTGCTGTGGTGTTCCAGGCGTTGTGAGCTGGGATACTATCCCATGCTTAACTAAGAATTCCTAGAAATCTTTGTTGAGGTATTCCCCTCCACGATCCGATCATAGAGCTTTGATTGTCTTACCTAATTGGTTCTCAACCTCAGCACGATACTCTTTGAACTTTTCAAAGGTATCTGATTTGTGATGCATTAGGTAGACATACCCATATCTTGAATAATCGTCAATGAATATGACGAAGTATTCATAACCACCTCGGGCTCTTACATTCATCGGTCCGTAAACGTCTGAATGTATTAGCTCAAGTGGTTGACTGTCTCTTATACCTTTTCCAGTAAAAGGTCTCTCGGTCATTTTTCCTTCTAAACAGGATTCACAAACTGGTAAAGTCCCGAGCTTTAACTGGTTTAAGGCTCCGTTCTTTATCAATCTATTTATCCGGTCAAGGTTGATATGACTGAGTCTAAGATGCCATAGATATGTGTCATAATGAGAAATTTTTGGCCGTTTAGTTTTAGGTTTCTCAACCTTAAACATTTCAGCATTGAGCAGTGACCTATATGTTAATGGTCTTAAAACATACAAGTTATTTTCTGAGTTTCCTGTGCATATAGTTAATCCATTTCTACCAATAATAACTAAGTTTCTATTAAAAGAAACTGAATAACCATCATCCGAAAGTTTAGAAACAGAAATCAAATTCCTGCGAAAACCATGAATGAATAACACATTGTTCAAATTTAAATAACTATTATTCATGAAATTTAAACTAGAAACTCCCACTGCTCTTGCTGAAACGGCATCCCATATCCCGACCCTCATGGTGTAGTCACCTTCAGCAAGGTCCCTCCATGAATCAAGTAGCTGCAAAGAAGAAAAACATGGTTAGTGGCTTCAGAATCAACAATCCAAGAAGATTTATCATCCTCTACCAATAGAGATTCAATAACTAGTAAATCATATTTACCTGTTTCCTTTTTCTCTTTCAGCTCAGCAAGGTATTTAGGACAATTCCTTTTCCAATGCCCATTCTTGTTGCAGTGGAAACATTTTCCTTTGGGCTTGGTATCCTTGGAGCCTTTCTTATTTTTCTTCTTCTTCATGGGCTTTCCCTTAGCCTTCCCAGTGCTTTTCTTCTTTATCTTTGCAGATTTAGAAGACTCGGCAACATTTGCCTCTGCACTGGACTTACGAGGATCCACAAGCATGGACTCGTAATGGGTGAGCTCATTAAGGAGTTGGGTCAAAGTAAAAGTCAACTTGTTCATAACATAGTTGCTTTTAAACTGCAAGAAACTCTTCGGAAGAGTTTCCATGATCATGGTCACCTGGCTACGCTCGTCAATACGAGCTCTATGGGTTTTAGCACTGTTGAGATAAGTCATCATCCTCAAGACGTGCTCTCGGACTGATGTCTCATCCTTCATCCTAGCAGTCATCGCTGAGACCATGGACTCATGGCGTTGACGCTCCGAAGGCTACCCAAACATGCCCTGCAATGACTCCATCATCTGAGATGCTAGAGCCATAGGTTCATGCTTTGCAGCAAGAACCTTAGACATCCCTGCTAGCAAGTAGCAGCGGGCTTTCTCATTTGCTGCGACCCATTTTTGGTAGGTATCGCGCACAGCTTGTCCAGCATTTCTGGCCGGCTCGGGAGGACTCTCCTCCGTCATGAAAAATTTTAGGTCTTCACAGACCAGGATAGCGTTCATGTTACTTTTCCACTTAACATAGTTTTCTTCCGTTAGTTTGTCGTTTGAGAGTATGGAAATAATTGGAGAAACCATGGCTGAAAAATAAAATAAACATGCATTTAACATTCATTCATCGCATATTAAAATCATCAAATAATTTTAGCATAAAATTAAACATGATGCATGAACCATGAATAATGAATTAGAAACCTAAGAGAATTACTATGCCACGGAAATCTGTCATCCCACAAGTAAGTGCCGCCGTAGGGTAGGTCAAGTACTTGCATGATAGATCGAGACAATCTCAGTCAATTTAATATATGCGGGAATAACTCTTATTCCTATATTAAACAACTACCGTTTTATTTGATCAATGAATTTTATTAACAGTTAATAATTCCTTTGTGAGTGTAACCCGTCGTTTCGGGATTCTTGGACTTAACGAGTGAAGTGCCGCCGTAGGGTAGGTCAGTTCACAAGATACATCTAGAATCCCTATCCTCTCGGAACCCAAACCTGATATTGACTTAAATGGACACCATCCGTAGGGGGGACAAAAACAAAGCCGTCTCGAGGCGCCTTTTGAATCTCACATTTTTGGACTAACAACGGAGATCGCGGGATATACTGTCGTATATCCCTCTCCCACTAACTATTTTAAAAATTAAGGTTTCTATCTAAAATATCTAATATTTTATTTTAACTAGTGTGGATAAAAATATATGGCGGCTAAAACATAATTTTTATTTACACTAGTTTGTCATAAGTGAGCTAATCAATTTTAACTATTAAAATTATATCACTAATATTTCATTAGTCTCTAATAATAGTTTTACTCAATTAAACTAATTTAATTAGAGTGGTATTAGTGAGCTATTATATTTTAACTCTTAAAATACTAGACGTTAATAAGTTTAAAAATTATGGAATTCTAAAAGGTCAAAATTTTAATTAAACATTTTAATAAATCTTAGTGCGTTATAAAATCCAATGGTACGTGGAATTGTATCCCGAGTGCAGACCATATTACCGTCGATTCGGATTCGGCTATGGAATTTATATCTGGGTTTCCATCATTTATACCAATGGAATTTATTATGCACCAATTAAGCCCAATTTATTAGAATTCAAATTTTAAACCATAAATCCAATTAATCTAATTAATTGATTTCTATGCATATCATATTTTAATTTAAAAATTTTAAATAACATAAAATCATATTTTTATGTGTACAATGATAATGCATCTATGACATATTATGGCATGTAAAATGCAAGAGTGGGCATCCTAAGCTATATGACATGTTATTCAAACAATTCGAAATAAACATATATATAACATAAAAAATATTTTGCATTGACCGGGCTCTTATTTTTCCTATACTAATCTAATTAGTACATAAGATTCACTAAGGCATTCCTTGGTCTTCAAATCCCTCTTCAAAGTGGTGTTGGCTCCTTTTACGACTTCGGTGCTCCAAATTACAAAAATTGAAATTTTACAATGAAAAATAAAATTACAACAAATGTAAACAATGGCCTTATGGCCTTACATCCCAAAAACAAAACCAACTACAAAAAATAAGAGCCGGAAAAATTTATGACCAATGCAAAATCCATTCATCACATGAAATAACAAAAACATTCATCATATGAATATCACAATGTGCCCACTCATCTAAACATGCATATAATATTTATAACTCATATAAATATATTAAAAACAGAAACTTTAAATGAAAAAGAAAAGGATTAAGAACACTTTTCAACCTCGCTCTTGATGCCAATTGTAGGAAACGCTCCTCGCGCAGCGGAAGCGATTAGGCACACGGATCGGACTTGAAAAAATTTTATGCTTTCCCCTTCCTTTGGCCAAATGTAACCAGTGGGTATACTGAAATTTTGCTTCTGTTTCGGACAAGATTTCAGCCCCGGAATGCCCCCGAACAGCCCCCGAACTGCAGTGAAATAATGGACTATTTTGGACCCGTTACACAACGGAACTGCACACAAATCAGCCCCTAATTTGCGTGAACTGCAAGGATTTTTTAGGTCTGATTTTTCACTCAAAATACAACCACAGTACAGCCCTAAAAGGTTCCCTAGGTTTTTCCCAAAATACCGAATTAAAACGAAACAAACCGAGCCCCGAATCAATTATATGATTCACGGCAATGGACAATAAAATAGTCCCACTGCCGTGAGATAGAGAAGAGGAGAATATTGATTTTGGTTCAACGCCACAAGGTCTTTCGAGCTATGTCTCACAACCAACGGAAAGTAGTGTGGGCTACATTCACAAAATAAATCCCTAAAGGGTTTAGAGATTTTATCACACAAAATATTTGTTTTTCTTCTTTCTGTTCTTCAATGGAGATCCTCAACTTTTGAGAGAATGGTGAAGATGAAAAAGGTGGCTCGAGTTGTAAAGAATGAGAGAGAGTAAAAAGAAAATCAAATTTTCTTTATATACTTAGGTCAAATTGTTTCCAAAACCAAAACAACCATTCCCCTCCCATCAATTCAAAAAATCAGCCAAGGCTAGGGTTTTTCAATTTTTTGTAACATCAATTATTCAATTACCATTATTAAAAAGATGTTATAAAATTGAATAAGCAATTAACCATATTGAAAGTCATAACTTCCAATAATAATGCAAAGGATTATTTGTTTCCAAAACAAACAAATCCATTTCCTTTATTCTTGTTCAATTTTCGGCAATAACATATATTTTCTTTATAAATTTTGTAACATAATTTAGAAAGATATGTAATATCTAAATTAAACTCAAGGGTTTCCAAAACAAAAAGATTAATGCCTTGAAATATATGTAATATCTAAATTAAACTCAAGGGTTTCCAAAACCCATAATTTAGAATTTACAATCTTAGCCTTATTAAATTATATCATATATAATTTAATATTTTGTATTTAATAATTATCATATAATTATTAATACCATACATTAACTTTTAATATATAGTTTCAAGTGTGACAAATAATATTATTAATCATATTAATAATATTTATGCATATGTGAGCATATAATTGGACTATCCAATTATACTAAATCTGCTATAGTAAATCGAGCTAGCATTGGGACCAAATGGACCTACGGTTCCGAGCTCCAATAATCTCGAAATATTAATTAAGCTATTAATTAAATATTCTGAATTATTAACTTCAGGTTATTCCACTAAAAACCCGAATTTGAACTCTCGTTGCCGCACCAAGTCGGTGTCCATCGATATAGTCATTACATACGAATTGACCCTTCACGAGTATCTCGTAATTAGATCCGGGTCATAATGTCCGTTATACCCCTCTAATTAATTTTACCTTAAGTAACATTTATTCTCTAATAAACGATTTATTGTTGGACAATTATGACCCATAACGTCACTATTTGTACAGATCATGGTGTTGTTGTACAAATTAACTATGTGACAAAGGAGATTGCTCTCTTATCATTTGTGATTAGATCACCAAAATGTATAAATGATATGAGGTCCTTATGATTTGTTCATGGATTGAGATGATATGAGACAGTATCAATCCACGAAGGATAAATCATTAAATATCCCTAGTCAGAGTGTTATCGAGATTGGACATCGATAATGCGTAAAAGACTAGTATTAAACTTGTGCGCGTTGTGAGGGCATAACAACATAGTTCTCATTAATTTGGGTATAGGATACTCATGCAAGTGTATTAGGAGGTTGTGTTTACCGATGGTACGGGAAACAGCTTCACTCTGGATAGACCCCTCGAAATTCCATTGGTAGTATGACTATGTGTCTATGGAAGTCCTAAATCAGGGTAGGTGTATTTGGTCTTAACCTGAGACTTGCACCGCTAATACTTGCGACAATCAATATGCTTTGGTTTTAGGTCGTCCAGGGCTTTAACAGGTTCTGTGTACGCCTCTGCTGGGTATATTGAGAATCGTAGTGTATTGGGTGTGATGTCAAGATGGAAGTAGCACTCCATTCATATGGAGATGATGATCGCGCAGGGATACAGAATTGGTTCTCTAAGGGTTGCAACAATCGGGATAATATGACTTGGTCATGATTATCCGATAATAAAGAGACTAGTTGCTAGTAATCCGATATATGCTTCGTACGGGGCAGACACTGTACCAGCCCCAGACCTTGCATGTGATCATCCGATACTGGATCGAAATACACAATGCTACGTATACTACGCCTGATATAGATCACATATTCCTATAAGGATATTTCTGGAGAATTGGGTAGGCATGGCGCTTTGCTAGAAGCCAACCTTGTCTTGTAAATCTGTATAAACGTAGTACGAGGTACTTACGTGTTCGGATAGTCCGACGACCGAATTTACTGCCAATATATCCAGGGATCTCATGGGTCGCTTCCCGAAGATTCACCGATGACGTATGACTCACACTTTAATTAATCTGGGATTAATTAGAAGAGAGAGAAAATTAATTTGGGATTAATTGCGGAGATATTTTATCTGGGATAAAATATCAATTAAAGAGAGAGAACGATTAATTTGGAATTAATCGATTAATTAATATATTCGATATATTAAACGAAATTGGATTTCGACGCGGAATTAAAATTAGATTTTAATTCGGGCGAACGATTTAATTTAAAATTAATTCGTAAGCGACATGAATAGTGATTTTGCTAGGCATAATCATTTAATTATGTCGCAACGGAAAATTTGTTAATTTGGAATTAGCGAACCCGAGCCCGAGAGTGTTTACGAGCGCATTCGCATTTCGAATTTGAGTGCGGCACGCAAGTCACTTCAAGCGTCAAATCGCTAGTCGCATCAAGCGTCAAATCATTAGTCGCTTTTATTGATGTGATGTCTAGTCACTTTGAGTGATTGACAACATGTCACTTGTGATTGATGTGAGTTGGTGGATGGCATTAAATGCCTTTTGGCTCCAAAATTTGGTTGACCTTTTTGAATGGCTAATACCAAATTTTTGGTATATGTATTTATTGACGGTGGATTTTGGTCTCAAGGCAATATAGGAATATCGCTCCCGAGGTAATCCTCCCTCAATAGTGAATTTGTTTGGTTATGGGGGAAACCAAAAGCAAACTTAGCAGAAGGTAGATAATGCGCCAATCAAACAAGGAGATTTAACGTGGTTCGGTGGATTTTTACCCGACCTACGTCCACGGACAAAAACATGACTATACTTTTATTGCTGAAACTCGTATTTCTTATGCTTTTTACCAGTTTTGATTCTGATGCCTCTTCCACATATTCTACCCTTCTATTTATAATAGTGAAGAAATCAGATTCTTTCTAGTATGTGGATTCCTAATTGAAGCAACCTTCTTTTTCCACAAGGATTCCTAATCAAATCTACCTCTATTCCCTTTATCCTTCTAGGACACTGGTTTCATCAGTATTCTTTATGAAGGTAGGACTGTCTCCTTGCCCCGTAGGGACATGACATCTTATCTTCTGGTGCACGCTTTGCCATATGCTCGGTCTTCATGTGGTCGGTCATGATGGTTCTTTGAACTAAGAATGATGTTGTCGATCTGATAATGCTCGGTCATTCGAACCAAAGTGATCGGTTGCCGACCATAAAGTGCTCGGTCTCTTCCTGTTGTGTTCGGTCTGTAACCATAAGGTGCTCGGCCTCTTGTTGCAAAGTGCTCGGGCCCTTGCTGCTGGCTTTTTATGGGTCGGGTCAGCATCAATGATCCTGACCAAGAATGGGTTTTACCTTTTTGCCTCTGTCGTGCTGCTTTAAATACCATAGTGCCTGAAAACATAATCAACATCTGTCCCCTAGTTCTCGGTTCCAACGAGCATACAAGTTAGTGTCGGGAACTATATAAAGATGGTGTGTTGATTACTTTGCTTGGTGGTCGATCCAGAGTCAAATCAGAATTTTTCGTTGCCTCTTTTCAAGCATCTTTACTTGAGACGCGCAACCGTCATGTCTGTTTAAATGCCCATCAAATCACCTTTAGGGTTTTTTTCTGAGCCTGACACTTGTCAAACTGTTAGACAGTAATGACCCATAGCGTCACTATTTTGTAAATGATATTGTATTATTGTACAAAATTAACTATGTAGTAATGAAATTGCCTTTTACCGTTTGTAATTTATTACTTTGATATATAAATGGTAAAAGTCCCTATGATTAATTCCGGATTGAGATGATATGAGACAGTATCAATCCATAAAGGTTTAATCATTAAATATCCCTAGTCGTAGTATTATCGAGATTGGACATCGATAATGCGGAATAGACTAGTACTGCACTTGTGCGTGTTGTGAGGGCACAACAGCATAGTTCTCATATATTTGAGTATTGGATACTTATGCAAGTGCGATAGGAGGTTGTGTTTTACCGATGGTACGGAAAACAGCTTCGCTCTGGATAGACCCCGCGGAATCCCATTGGTAGTATGTCTGCGTGTCTATGGGAGTCCGCTTCAGGGTAGGTGCATATGGTCTTAACCTGAGACTTGCATCGCTAGTACTTGCGACAATCGGTAGACTTTAGTTTTGGTCATCCAGGGCTTTAACAGGTTCTGTGTACACCTCTTCTAGGTTTATCGGGAATCGTAGTGTATTGGGTGTGATGTCAAGACGGAAGTATCACTTCAGACATATGGAGATGATGATCGCGTAGGATACAGAACTAGTACTCTATAATGGTTGCAACCATCGGGATAATATGACAAGGTCAGGATTATCCGATTCAAAGAGACTAGTTGCTTGATGTCCGATATATGTATCGTACGGGGCAAACACATCTCCAGCCCCAGGCCTTACATGTGATCATCCGATACTGGATCAGTATACACTATACTACGGAATACTACGCCTGTTATAGATCTTATATTCCAATAAGAATATTTCTGGAGAATTGGGTAGGCATGGCGTTTTGCTAGAGGCTAACCTTGTCTTGTAAATCGGTAAAAATGTAGTACTTGGTACGTACGTGTTCGGATAATCTGACGGCCGTATTTACTGCCAACATATCCAGAGATCTCTTAGGTCGCTTCCCGAAGATTCACCAATGACGTATGATTCAAACTCGATTAATCTTGGATTAATTACGGAGAGACTTTATCTTGGATAAGTACTATACATAGAGAGAGAACGATTAATTTGGAATTAATCGTAAAATTATTATATTCGATATAATAATCGAAATTCGATTTCGACGCGAAATTAAAATTAGATTTTAATTCGGGCAAACGAGTTAATTTAGAATTAATTCGTTAGCGACGTAAATAATAATTTCGCTAGGCGCAATTATTTATTTAAATTCGATTTAATTAACGTCGTGACGAAAGTTCGGTATTTCGGAAATATCGAACCCGAACGCGTGAGTACGCGTGGGCCCACTTTCATTTGGTTGTGTGGGGCCCACATGACACATGTCATTTTATGCATTATTTAATTGTTAATACATTGCATGGTGATAGTGTACAATACACTCAATGGTTTTGCATGGAGTTTGAGTGTTTGACACTCTAAGCCATTGCATGATTTGTGTCATAAGTTTATTATTAATTTAATAAATATTATGGCATAAATATAAATTGATTTTTGTAACAAAAATCATAACACTCTCTCCTATTCTCTCATGACCGAAACTGTGAGCTCTCACAGCCCTCTCCACTTTTCTGTTTTTGTTGCAAAAACTTGAAGAATTTGTGTTAGTTTGGAACATAAAATCACACACAAGGCTAGCACCATCAAGGGATCATACAAAGGTGTTATGGGAAACTAATCTTAGAGCTTGGAAGGATCAAAAATTGCTTGGAGCTTCTCTTTTCTGTTTGGCCGAAACCCTCACTGCACAAAGGAGAAAATTTTTGTTTCATCAACGCATCCGCATTCCGATCTTTGTGAGTATGATTCCGCCATACTTCAATATTGTTCATTCATTTATATGTTTTGTTTGCTCTTTTGATCTTGGGACATGGATTAGAATTTCCAACACAAACATCCGTCGGGTTCCCGCCAAAAGCAGGAGAAAATTGACTGTGCATAGGCGTCTTAACAGTGCGCTGATCTCAACCGTTTATTTGACTCTGGCAGACCTCTTTTGTAGTTGACATTTGGCGTCCATCCGGGACTCTATTACGATCCGATGGTTGGAATGATTCCGATGTTGTAATGAGAAGGTGAACCGATATCCTTGCAAAAAATCCTATCAACTTCAAAAAACTCTTCTTCCCTTCGGCTACGAAGCATCTGATTTAGTTTTACTCAAAGTTCTTCAACGTATTCGCCGCTTTTCCGAGTATAAACCAAGTAAGTTTCCCGAACGACCTTCTTCCTCTTCCTTTTTTCTTGCTTGCTGTGCTTTGCTGTTTCTCCTTTTCATTTGTTTTGATACTTGCTAGGGAGAGATTTTATTGAATACTTTGCTAAGGGCACTTAGAACTTCATAGATTTAGTTTTTTCTGGAAACTTAGGATAGCTTACGAATCCCTTGGTCGTTTTTTTAAGAATATGGTTGTAGACTGACCTTGCCCTTTTATTTTTCGGACGTCTAGGATGTCTGATGACAGTTATTCCCCTGAAAACCCTGCTAAACCCTTGGCCCCTATTGCTGAAGAGCTTTCCTCTGGCTCGGGAGCACCCAGCGTGGAAGACCTTGATACTACCCCCACCCCTTCTGAGATCGAACAAGATACTTACCATCAGAGGGTTCCTCGGAAGGATCCGGAGCCCGATGACTTTGACAGCTCGGCTCTGGACATGGTTCGGCCCTCTAAGATAACCGAGGATGATCTAGCACTGCTTCGGCAACGATATGACATCCCGATAGATATTGCTCTTGAGGTCCCTCTCCCATGTGATCGTGCCAGTCAGCCCGACGATGGTTCTGTGGCCCTTCTTCCAACTTTCTTTGAGTGCGGGCTCCGGTTGCCAATTCAACCCTACTTCGCCTGGATGCTGGCCGAGATGGAGATCGCCCCCTGTCAACTAAGTCTAAATAGTTGGAGGATCTTGGCCGGGTTGTATGTAGCTTGGCATCGAACGGGGCTTGGCGAAGCTTCTTTTGAAGAAGTGAAGAGGTTATTTCGGTTGAAGGCCAACCCAAAGTCTCACCAGGTTGGTACTACCTCTCTGCTTATGACAGTTCGTCAAACATTGTCCAAAAACTCCCTGACTCCAACAAGAATATCAAGGATCTTTGGTTCTGGGCCACTGGAGATTGGGGACGGACCCTGAGATCGGATGGAGATGAGATCTTGGTTCCGGACATCTTTAGAGCGGGAGGTTAGGAGATTAACCTTTAGCTTTTCTGCCCTTAGTTTTTTTTTTATGTTTGGATTCTTACCCCTTTTTTCTATTCCTCCTAGCCTGTTGGAGGGATGCTCCCAAGGTCTCCCACCAGGTTCGGAAGCGGGTATTTTGGGCTCGGCGGTATGCCGCTCATTGGAGGGAGTTGGTAAACGATGCGATATTTTTAGAATCGGAACTTGTTCGGACCGTTCCTCCCAAGGTCTCGGGTCGGATAGGTAGATGCTTGTTGATCTTCTAGCCAACTCCCTTTTTTATTTATCATGTTTGATGTCGTCTCTCTTCTTTTTTTTTGTATGCTCAGGTCCTGAACCTTTCTTTTGTCTTTGTTTTTTTTTTTTGTTTTTTTTTTGCAGGTATGTCGAAGAGACCAAAGTACCTTGATCGGTTGACCGGTGCCGCGAAGAAAACTAGCCCAGGTGGAGCTGGTACTTCTCGAAAACGACCTGAATCTTCTGAGGATAGAAAGGTGACCGCGGGGGTGGAACGACCGAGCTCTCAAGGTCTATCTTCATCTCCCCGGGTGCCCCCAATGGGTGTTACCCGTCCTGATAGCCCTCCAAGACCTTCCAAGAGGAGGAAGCGTTGGTTTGGAGCTGTGGATACTCAATTGAGGCGGGAATTGGAGGAGGAGGAGGCTCCGAGCAGAGAAACTCCAGTTCGGCAGGAAGGTCCTTCCAAGAAATTGAAGGGTGATGTGGTTCTTGGAGTTGATGACCTTGGGAAGAATATTAGGGAGGCTACATCCCATTTGGTACCGGCTTTCAATGAGCTGGACGGGGCCGTACCTCCTGAGAATATTCCGAGGTTTGAGGACCTTTCACCCGAGGAGGTAGTTGCAAAGTTGTGCTCTCAGCTGGCCCAGGTCACTTCTTTTGCTTCTCTTCTATATCCGTGGTGTCTTTCAGACTTTGTTTTTATTTTCCTAACTTCTTTTTTTTTCTCGGCAGGCAAATTATTTGGCGGCCAAGAATAATGACCTATTTATAAGCCTTTTTTCCGAAGGCGGTCAAGCCCAGAGGCTTCAGAATCGTCTTTCTGAAGTGGAGGCCAAGTTGGCTAGTGCCGAAGAGAGGAATAGGGATCATGAGCTGGCTGCGGTTGATGCTGTCAGAACAAACAAAGCTCTTAAGGTTGCTGCTACTCTAGAGCGTAAGAACGCTGAAGAAGCTAGAGCAAGTTTGGTGGATGCCCGGGCTGAGATTGGGCTCCTTAAGGTGGAAGTAGGCAGTGTGGAGTATAAGCTGCGGGCCAAGGAGGAGGAACTGGGACGGGCCCGTCCCGAGCTCAGGGATAGGGAACTTGAGTGGGAGGCCGAGAGGGACTCCATTCGTCTTGAAGTGGTCGGTGATTGTGCGGAAATCATCCCCATGGTTCTACCTGATTTAGACATGGGTCTTATTCATGCGGCCATCCGTTTTTGTAAAGGGGAAATGTCCGAGGAAGAGTTTCAGAGGTGGCTACCCCCTCTCCCAGAAGAAGTGATGGATCCCGAACCGATTTCGATCGCCCCGGTTCCCCCAGCTCATCAAGAAAACCGTCCTGAGGTTCCTGCTCCTGGCGAGGGCTATCCTAAGGTTCCACCTCCAATCCTTGGAGTAAGGGCCTCCCAGGTTGCCGAGGTTGAAGCTGTTGTCCCCCCTCCTGAGACCAAGCCGATCCATCCGTCGTCTGAGCCGGCCGAGGAAGAACGTTCTTGCCTCTGTGCGGGCTGATTAGAAGGGGTAACCCGGACGGGGCCCTGTGTACACTTGTCTTTTTTTTTTGTAATAACACTTCATATTTTATTCGAATATATATATATATATGTGTGTGTTTTCTACTTTTCTCTTATGTTCCTTGTTCTGAGTGTTCTTCTACAAATGATTATTTAAGGCTCGTTCGTGAGGGGATAATACGAACCGAGACCCAAATTATTCAGTGGTCGAGGATGGACTCTGAGTTGTGGAGAACACGGATGGTGAGATGCAACCGGTGGGACGTAACCCGACCCCGAGCTGTAAGGAACACTTGGCCCTGGGGGAATGTTACGTCCCTAGTCCAAAAGATAGACTCGGTGGCCCGACCCCGAGCTGTGAGGAACACTTGGCCCTGGGGGATGTTACGTCCCCAGTCCAAAAGATAGACTCCCTGGGATGTGGCCTGACCCTGAGCTGTATAACCAAGTGGCTTCGGCGGAACGAATCCAGCCCCGAGCCAAATAACTGAATGGCCTCGGTGGAACGTAATCCAGCCCCGAGCCCGATAATTAAATGGCCTCGGCAGAACGAAATCCAGCCCCGAGCCAAATATCCAAGCGGTCTCGGCGGAACGAATCCAGCCCCGAGCTGATTAATAAAGTGGCCTCGGCGGAACGAGTCAGGCCCGAGCCGAACAATCATTGGGACTTGCTCCGAAGGGAAGGGAATCAACCTTTGAAGCCCTATCGAATCTGTCTTGGGCGTCCCCTTTTCAAACCGATGAAAAAACAAAAAACAAAATTTTGGAAAGTAAAACTAAAAAAAGTGTAAACAATATCACTGATACCTCAGAACAGCGTCCTGTCCGAGGCCTCCAAAACATAATTCTGAACCTTTCAATTCAGTGTCCCGGCGAACCAGGATTTGGATCAGAGAGCGTTTAAATAGTAAGGGCACATCCTCTATACGTCGGGTCACTGTGGAGCCTGTGTATTGTACGAGGGCTCCTCTTTACCACGCTGGAGCAGGCACACGCTACAGGGGCACAATGTATCCCCGTGTTGCGCCTCTCTTGGATCCAAATGATGAAAGGATCAAAGAGTGTTCGGGATACTAAGGGCACATTCCTTCTTAGGTCCGGCATCACTGGAGCTAGCAATCGTCACGGGGGCCTCATCACTCCCCGTGCTATGCTTTCCCAAGGATCCATTACATCGGGTAAGTGAGGATCAAAGAGTGTTCAACACATTACAGGCATATTCCACCTTATCTTCGGTAACACTGGAGCAAGCAATCGCCACGGGGGTATCATCCCTCCCCGTGCTATGCCTCTCACGGATCCTATGCATCGAGTATGTCCCTGAATATTTCGAGGACCCCGAGCTGAAAGGGATACTCGGTTCTGGGGGAATGTCCCGTCCCCAGACCAATGAGCATGACTCGGTGGGACGTAACCCGACCCCGAGCTGAATAGTCAAGTGGCCTCGGCGGAATAAGATCCAGCCCCGAGCCGATTATCACAGTGGCTTTGGCGGAACGTAATCCGGCCCCGAGGTGTTTCGAAACATTAAAGGCATATTCCTCCTTATGTTTGGTAACACTAGAGCAAGCAATCGCCATGGGGGTATCATCCCTCCCCGTGCCATGCTTCTCACGGATCTATACTCTGATTCACTCTCGTCCCTGCTGTTTAATGCTTGCATGGAATCGGTTGATTCTGGTGTGACTTGTACTTTTTTATGTTGGTAGCCGTGGTTGGGTAGTTGCGGGTTTTGTGCTTTTGACCCTGGACCGTTGTATTGAGTATGTCCCCGGAGCTTTGAATATGGTTCACAAAATTTTTATTTTTAGAAGAGTGGGTGAAAATTTTGGAAAAGAAAGTTTTATTTATATTTGGGGACATACTGCTCTTCTTATAACTCTCTGCGGGCCATTTTGAGAGAGGCTTTATATTGAATTTCCGTCCCTTGTCGGGTTGCTGCAAAAGAAAAGAAGGAAGGGAGAATTTACTGAAAGTATTTTCTAAACATCTCGGCGTTCCATGGTTTTTTTAATCTTGTGCCGTCCAGCTGCTCTAGGATGTAAGCCCCTGACCTTACCACCTCTGTGATTTTGTAGGGCCCTTCCCACTTGGCACCTAACGAGCCCTCCTCTGGTCGTCGGGTGTTTAAGGTGACCCTTCTCAATACTAAGTCATCCGGGAGGAATGAGCGAGTTCGAACTCTTTTGTTGTAGAAGCGGGCCATTCTTTGTTGGTAGACTGCCGCTTTCATAGCTGATTTCTCTCTCATTTCCTCGACCAGGTCGAGGTGGTTTTTGATAAGTTCTTCATTCTGCTCATTCCCAAAGTGGCGGACCCTGTGAGTTGCTACCCCGATTTCTGCTGGAATGACGGCCTCACATCCGTATGATAGGGAAAATGGTGTCTCCTATGTGCAATCTTTGTAGGTCGTCCGATGTGCCCATAGCACTTCTGGTAATTCTTCGACCCATAAGCCTTTGCATGATCCGAGCCGAGCTTTAAGGTTTTCCTTGATGGTCTTGTTTGTTGCCTCAACCTGTCCGTTTGACTTGGGATGGGCTGGCGAGGTGAATTTTAAAGCGATCTGGAGGTCTTCGCAGAGCTTCCTGAATCCTTTGCTATCGAATTGTTCCCGTTTTCGGTGATGATCGCCCGGGGGATTCCGAACCTGCAGATAATATTCTTCTTTACAAACTTGTGGCCTTCTTCTCCGTGATGGTGGATAGCGGCTCGGCTTCTGCCCATTTTGTGAAATAGTCTATGGCCACGATTGCATACTTCACCTGCCCTCGCCCTTTTGGCATTGGCCCTGATATCTAGCCCCCACTGCGCAAATGGCCAGGGGCTGGACATGTGGTTAATTGTTCTGCCGGTTGATGGTGGATGTTGGCATTTTTCTGACAACCTTCGCATTTCTGAGCTACCCTCACACCGTCCTGATGCATGGTCGGCCAGTAAAATCCTTGTCTTAAGGCTTTAAGGCGATTGATCTTCCTCCGGCGTGACTTCCACAGATGCCCGTGTGAATTTCCCTGAGCACATAATCTGCTTCCCTTTCTGTTAAACATCTCAGGAGGGGTACGGTATAGCCTCTCCGGTAGAGCACCCCTTCGATCAGGGAGAACTTGGTGCCCTTGAATTTTAGTTTCTTGGCCTCCTTTTTGTCTTTAGAGGTTTCCCCTGTTTCCAGTTATCTCCTAATCGGTTGCATCCATGAGTTTTTGCCTCCCTCTTCTACTATATCTACCTTCAGCTCCCCTGTGCTTCTTTCTCGGAGGCATATGAGAGGGATTATTCTGGGGTCCTCGGTCTTCATTGAGGATGCGAGCCGGGCCAGGGAGTCTGCTTCACAATTGTCTTCTCGTCCGATTTGTTCGAAGCGTATGTTCCCCACTTTCTCCATCAAATTTTTTACTTCGGCTAAGTAAGCTATCATAGTCGTCTCTCTGGCCTGAAATTCTCCCTTTAGTTGTTGAATGGCTAGCTCAGAGTCACTCCTTACTACCACATTGTGGACTCCCACTACTGTGTATAGCCTTAATCCGGCCAAAATTGCTTAGTATTCGGCTTCATTGTTTGTGGCTTTGAAAGCAAATTTCAAGGCAAGCAACACTTCTTCTCCTTCACTGTTTTTCAGTGCGATTCCTACCCCATTGCCCTGTGAGCTAGCAGACCCATCCACTGAAATTACCCATTTGCTTTCCTCTGTGTCAATATTTGGGGTTCCGCGAGTTCCGCAACAAAATCTGCCAAGGCCTGCCCTTTTATTGCTATCCTTGGGAGGTAGGAAATGTCGTGCTCGCTTAGCTCCACCGACCATTTCATTAACCTTCCCGAGGTTTCTGGTTTTTGCAAGATCTGCCGCAGGTGGTAATTGGTGTAAACTCCGATAGGGTGGGCCTGGAAGTAGGGTCGTAATTTCCGTACTGCAGTGATCAATGATAGAGCGACTAGTTCATGCATGGGATATCGGGTCTCTGCATCCAATAGAGCTTTGCTGACATAGTATACTGGTCTCTGGATCTGGTCGGCCTCTTGCACCAATACCGAACTCACTGCGTGTTTTGAAACAGCCAAGTACAAGTATAATGTCTCTCCTAGGAAAGGTTTAGCCAGGAGTGGGGGCTGTGCTAGGTATTGTTTTAGCTGCTGGAAGGCCTCCTCACATTCCGGTTCCCAATCGATCCCCTTTTGGGCCTTCTTGATGACTTTGAAGAAGGGGTGGCATTTTTTGGTCGCCCGAGAGATGAATCGGTTGAGCGCGGCGACCCTGCCTGTTAGACCTTGCACCTCTTTAATTGTTCTGGGGATGTAAAACTAGCACGGCTTGTATCTTCTGGGGGTTGGCTTCTATGCCTCGGGACTCACCATGTAGCCTAGAAATTTTCCTGAGGCCACTCAGAATGCACACTTCTCTGGATTGAGTCTTAAATTGTGTTTTCTCAGCAATTCGAAGGTTTTCTTTAGGTCAGTTACGTGATCTCTTGGTTCTCTGGACATTGTTATCATGTCGTCCACATATACCAACATTGAAGTGCCGATGAGTGGTTTGAAAATTTTGTTTACAACCTTTGAAAAGTTCCCCTGCGTTCTTCAGTCCGAAAGGCAGTACAGTCATTGATCGATGATAAAAGTGGTTTTCTCCTCGTCTGCAGGATGCATCCTGACCTGATTGTACCCTGAGAAGGCATCCATGAAGCTTAGTAGTCCTTGGCAGGCAGTTGCGTCTACCAGTTGATCTATATTTGGTAGAGGAAAGCTATCTTTTGGACACGCCTTATTGAGGTCGGTGAAATCTACACACATCCTCCATTTTCCATTGGATTTCTTTACCAATACTACGTTTGACACCCACTCGGGGTACTTTACTTCTCTGATGAAGCCGGCTTTTAACAGTTTTTCCACCTCGGATGCCACCACTCTGCACCGTTCTTGATTGAAGATCCTTCTCTTCTGTTTGACCGGTTTGAGTGACGGGTTTGCTGCTAAGCGGTGACTGATGAATTTTGGGTCAATCCTGGGCATGTCATTGTGTCCCCACGCGAAGATGTCGGGGTATTCCCGTAGACATTCTAGCAGGCCCTTTTTTAGGGTTTCGTCCAAGTTTCCCCCTATCTTTATGCTTTTTTTTCGATCCGAACAGTTTTATTTCTTCTAACTCTTCAGCTGTTCCTAGCCGGGCAACTTTATCCGGGCGGGGACCTGGTTCTTTCCTCTCGTTCTCGCCCCTCTGCCTCTTCTTGGTGCCTTCTTCAATGCAGAGGGTCTCTCTTGAGAGAGTGGCAAAGCAGCTACGGGCTATCTTCTGACTCCCGCACACGATTTCGATCCCTTCCCGGGTGGGGAACTTTATTTTAAGTGATAGCAGGACATCGCAGCCTTTGTTTTCATCATAAAAGGTCGGCCGATAATGACTTGGTAACTGCTCAGGCAGTCCACCACAGTGAAGTTTACCATAACTGTCGGGTCCTGGGGTGAGTTCCGATGGTTGTTGCCAGTTGTATTCTCCCCAGCGGGATGACCGTTGAGCCTCCAAAACCGTACAGGGGGGTGTCGTCATTAGTTAGGGTTACGTACTCCACTCTCAGGCTTTCTAAAGCTTCTTTGGAGATTATGTCTACCGCGCTTCCGGGATCTACCAGGATTCTATCTACCTCTGTGTCGCTGATTGTAGCTTTGACTATTAGCGCATCGTCATGAGGGAAACTCACCCCTCGAGCATCCTCGTCGGTGAACATTATGGGTACCGACCGACTTCCTCGTGGTACTGGGGACTTTTCCGTTTCCAGCACTTCCGTCCCCTGTATTCGGCTATAGCTTTTTCTTGACCGGTTAGAGTCTCCAGCCAATGTTTTCCCTCCTGCGTGATGTTCACATGCCGGCTTCGTGCCCTCTGTCTGGCGGCCATGGCCTCATGGTTGATATAACTATTTAGATACCCATTTCGGGCTAGGTCCTCCATCTGTTCCCGCAGATCCTTGCATTCGTCCGTTGTGTGCCCCCTCAGATTATGATGTACGTAGTAAGACTTCTGGTTCCTTTTATCCGGGGGGAATCTCCTGAGGTCGGGTTCTATCAAGAGGCATTTTTCCTGTATCTCCATGATGATTTGCCTTGTGGCTTGCTCAGGGGAATATATGCTTCTTCTCGGACTACATGATTCACCTGGGTCGCGACCCCTCTTTCCTGATCCCTTCGAGGCATTGGTTTGAATTCTTTGGGTCTCGGATTGAATTTTTTGAATTCCCTGTCCGGTCGTCGGGGGGGCCTCTGTTCTTGTTGTTCTTTCTCGAATGGCCGTCCCCCTTCGGGAGATCTTTTCTTCGCTTTCTAACAAGAAAACTTTTCGCGCTACCTCCAGAGCGGTGCATAATCTAGTGTGTCTTGGATTCTTAGGTGAGTCACCAGTTTTTCCGATCCTAGGGCTCCCTTTAAACTTTCCAGGGCCTCTTGGGACTCGTACCCTCCGACCTCGAGAACCATATTGTGGTACCTGTCGATGAAAATTTTTAGGGCTCGTCATGTTAGACAGTAATGACCCATAGCGTCACTATTTGTAAATGATATTGTATTATTGTACAAAATTAACTATGTAGTAATGAAATTGCCTTTTACCGTTTTGTAATTTATTTACTTTGATATATAAATGGTAAAAGTCCCTATGATTAGTTCCGGATTGTGATGATATGAGACAGTATCAATCCATAAAGGTTTAATCATTAAATATCCCTAGTCGTAGTATTATCGAGATTGGACATCGATAATGCGGAATAGACTAGTACTGCACTTGTGCATGTTGTGAGGGCACAACGGCATAGTTCTCATATATTTAAGTATTGGATACTTATGCAAGTGCGGTAGGAGGTTGTGTTTTACCGATAGTACGGAAAACAGCTTCGCTCTGGATAGACCCCGCGGAGTCCCATTGGTAGTATGTCTGCGTGTCTATGGGAGTCCGCTTCAGGGTAGGTGCATATGATCTTAACCTGAGATTTGCATCGCTAGTACTTACGACAATCGGTAAAATTTAGGTTTGGTGGTCCAGGGCTTTAACGAGTTCTGTGTATACCTCTTCTGGGTTTATCGAGAATCGTAGTGTACTGGTGTGATGTCAAGATGGAAGTATCACTTCAGACATATGGAGATGATGATCGCGAGGGATTCAGAACTAGTACTCTATAATGGTTGCAACCATCGGGATAATATGACTAGGTCAGGATTATCCGATTCAAAGAGACTGGTTGCTTGATGTCCGATATGTGTATCGTACGGGGCAGACACATATCCAGCCCCAGGCCTTACATGTGATCATCCGATACTGGTTCAATATACACTATACTACGGTATACTACGCCTGTTATAGATCTAATATTCCAGTAAGAATATTTCTAGAGAATTGGGTAGGCATGGCGTTTTGCTAGAAGCTAACCTTGTCTTGTAAATCGGTAAAAACGTAGTACTTGGTACGTACGTGTTCGAATAGTTCGACAACCGGATTTACTGCCAACATATCTAGAGGTCTCTTGGGTCGCTTCCCGAAGATTCACCGATGACGTATGATTCAAACTCGATTAATCTTGGATTAATTACGGAGAGACTTTATCTTGGATAAAGTAATGTATAAAGAGAGAGAACGATTAATTTAGAATTAATCGTAAAATTATTATATTCGATATAATAATCGGAATTCGATTTCGACGCGAAATTGAAATTAGATTTTAATTCGGGCAAACGAGTTAATTTAGAATTAATTCGTTAGCGACGTAAATAATAATTTCGCTAGGCGCAATTATTTATTTAAATTCGATTTAATTAACGTCGCGACGTAAGCTCGGTATTTCGGAAATATCGAACCCGAACGCGTGAGTGCACGTGGGCCCACTTTCATTTGGAAACGTGTGGGGCCCATGACTTGTCATTATTTGCATTATTTAATCAAGATGTATTGCAAGAAGATAGTGTAAAAAGCACTCAAGGGTATTGCATGGAAATTGAGTGTTAGACACTCTAAGTCTTTGCATGGTTTGTGTCATATTTATATTATTATTTAATATAATTATGACATAAATATAAATTGATTTTTGAGACAAAAATCATATCTTCTCTCCCTCTCAAGCTTACCGAAACAGTTAGCTCTCACAGCCCTCTCCATTTCTTCATTTTTGTTGCAAAAAAAGCTTGAAGAAGAAAGTGTGTGTGTTTGGAACAATAAATCACATTTGGCTAGCACCATCAAGGGATCATACAAGGTGTTATGGGAAACTCATCTTAGAGCTTGGAAGGATCAAACATTGCTTGGAGCTTCTCTTTTCATCTTGGCCGAAACCCTCACTGCACTAAGGAGGAAGTTTTTTGTTTCATCAACGCATCCGGATTCCGTTTTGTGAGTATTGTTTCCGCCATTACTTCAATCTAGTTCATTCTTATATATTTTGCTTGTTTTTTATCTTGGGACATGGTTATTAGATTTACAACAATGGTATCATTGAGCCTAAAAATGCATGCAAATATATTAGGATGTTATTTGGGGAAAATTGTTTGAAGCATGATTTGATGAGTTTGCTTGATTAAATATGCTTAGATGTATGTTAAATGGATTATACATCATCAATTTCATGGAAAATAAATTGGATTAATTTTTCCAACCCCAATGAGGCTTGGCCGAATACATGCAAGCATGTGGACTAGATGATTTTTTAATTTTAAGACATTGGATGACTTGAAATAATATGGAGATGATCATTTGTAACTTGATTGGATTGAAAACGAAATCGGAACCATATTAATCACCTTGGCCGAATGCTTGATGATGATTAGGGACTTGATTTTTTGATTAAATAATGTTGGACATGTATTTAGAGATAAAAATATGATTAATAGATTAATTTGATATTTTGGGAATATTGATTTAAAGGATTAATCATGAAAATACACTTTAATTAATTAAGTTATAAAATTTGGAATTTTAAAATTTAGTTAATTGGGCTTAAATTGGAATTGGGCCTAAAACTATTATATTTGGTCATAAATGGGCTTGGTTGGGCCAAGTAGATTTGGACCATTTGGATTGGATCCAAAATGGGCCTTAATCACACCATTTAAGTCCAAATGTAATAAATGGGCTTTTATGTTTAATTGGGCCTTATGGGCTTGATATTGGTTTTATGGCAAATGAGGGTGATTCCTTATTGGGCTTGGAAATTGGGTTTGACCCACATTGACCAAGGCCCAAGCCTAATGAAATCAATAGAAAGCCCATCGGACTTTAATTAAACGGACATTAGATGTTAGTTGGGCTTTGAGACCCAATAGTACTAGATTTGGAATCTAAGTTATAAAAGCACAATAAAAGTGTAGATATTTAATTTAGAATTAAATAATAGGATTAGTATTGAATACGACTTAAATGGATTTAACGAGTAGTTCGATATAATTCGTGAATTCATACAATATGTATTTATTCTCAAAACGAGTTGGACTCGCGCAAATGCAAACAATTGTTTGAACATTGTATTGTCACCTAATTAAAGACTAATTAATTGGATTTGATTGGTTGTATAACATGCCTTGAATGAATGAATGAATGTGGATGTGTTGTATGAATAGTGTATATCGGATGGATATTAGAAGGGAAGGGTAATTTTAGAAATTATTGTAAATTTGGAATTTATAAATTGGACCTGCGTGTCCAGCCTTATCTCTTTATCTCTTTGTATTCTTCTCACCTAATTCCCCTCAATGTAAATGAGGTTTCTCTTATTGTATTATGTAATTGGGTAGAAGTAGAATAGTGCTAGCGGGGAGAGGAAAGGGAGTGATTTGTTCTAGGAACAAGTTGTTTATATATCCATCCGCATATCACTATTACTTTACTTTACGCGCTTTATGATGTTTTAGAAGCATGCTTAAGGGTGTATGATGATGATGAGACCTAACAAAGATAAATTAATTGGTTGCCAATTACGCGAAAAATCCCTCAAACAATATTAAGCGATTTTCCTTCCGTTGAATGATTCTTTCTCAAGATCCGAAATTGGCATTGGTTTGTTGGCCAAAGTCAAGACCTTTGTCAATTGAGGATGTGTTTGAATCATGAGAGTTTGTTACACATCGGTGTCCTGTCCAAGTTGTGATTTGTTGGCCAAAGTCAAGATCACTTCTTGTCCATCGACATTGATTACGAAACTTTCCTTGTCAATGGGTCCCGCTTAACTGGAATCATTAGGTTTGTTGTGCCAAAGCCAAGGCTTAGTTGATTCAGAGGAAATGGTTAGGAAAATGTATTGGATACATTGACGTATGTATTAGATATATATGTTTCGGACTTGGATGTCCACCTACCGGATCTAGGAATTGGATGGGATCCAATTGATCTTCGAGATCTACCTAGTTAAATATCATACAACTTGTTGGCCAAAAAGGTTGTGTGTTATTTAACGGGATCCTAGCCCACTAGGAAATTGGATTTCCCGAGTACTCAACAGAGGGTTAGAGACTTGTAGAAAATAGTGGGAGGCTAGTATTGAGTTTGCAATTTCATTCAGATACTTAGCTTTACGCGCTTACAAAAAAATTATTTCGTCATTTTTTTAACATTAGTTGGACTAATAAAATGTTATTTTTCTTGTAACAGTTTGACTGTACCCATTTTATCGTTAACTAGATAGTTGGACTATCGTAGTTTAGATGGCAAGCAAGGTAAATGTCCGAGACATCATCATGGGTGACAATGTCTTTAAGGGGACAAACTTCGCTGATTGGGAAATGAACCTAAGGATAGTCCTTGGGGCGGAGAGGATACTGTATACGATACAAAGACCTCTCGGGCCTAAGCCCACTGAGCCACTTGAGCTGGAGTTATGGAAAACTCACAGTGATGATTGTGACACGGCTCAGTCGATCATGCTTGCTTCAATGACTCAACACTTTCGTCGCCAAAATAGGGACTTGGATCCTTATAATATGATGGCAAGATTGCAAGATCTTCACCGCACTAATAAGCGGATGGCGAGGTACGAGTTGGTGAAGAAAATCTTTCGCTCCCGTATGACTGATGGTAGTTCTGTTGAGGTCCATGGGACTCAAATGATAGCCGATATTGATGAACTGGCTAATATGGGTATAGTCTTGGAGTCTGAGCTGGCTATAGATGTACTTCTACAGTCACTACCCGATACTTGGAAACAGATTGTCATCAACTACAAACTGATGAATTCGGATGACACTCTTGGAGAGTTGTTGTCAATCTCAAGGAGTCAGAGAAAGAACTTCTGAAAGGCAACAAGCGCGAGGCGCACTTTGCAACAACATCTCAAACGCCGAAAGCTGGGCTCAAGGCAACTGGGGGTGTTAAGAAGAAGAAGCATAAGAACAAAGGCAAGGCCAAGTCAACAAAGGCTTCTGGGAAGCCAAGGGACAAGTCTCAAGATGTTTGCCTGAAATGCGGCAAAGAGGTCACTGGAAGCGTGACTGCCGCATGAACAAGGGACATAAGGAGGACATACAGGCGGGCAAGGCTCCGGCCTCAGGTATGTTTGTTATTGAGATAAATATGACTACTTCAGTCTTAATAAAAATTGGATTTTTGATTCTGGCTGTGGTTTCTCATATTTGTACTGATGTGCAGGATCTGCATGATAGCAGGAGACTGGCTTCGGGGGAGGTAGATCTACGAGTTGGAAATGGAACTTCTGTTGCTGTTTTGGCCGTAGGCACTTTTTGTTTTGGAACTGCCCTCGGGGCATGTACTTAAACTAAATGACTGTTATTTTGTTCCTAGTTTAACTAGGAATATTATTTCTGTATCTTTGTTAACCCAAACAGGGTACACTTTTGTATTTAAAAACACCAGGTGTTATTTATATATGAATGATGTGCAGAAATTTGCAGTGCTGATGCAAATAATGGTCTTTTATATTTTGAATATAAATGAATCTCCAAAATGTAAAATAACAAACAAAAGGCTCAAAATGAGTAATCCAAAAGAAGAAACTTATTTGTGGCATTGTCGTCTGGGACACATCAACAAGACTCGCATATCCACACTTTCGAAGAGTGGGTACTTGGACGGATTTGATCCAAATTCATATGACGTCTGCGAATCTTGTTTATTAGGCAAAATGCCTAAATCACCTTTTAGTGGTAAAGGTGAACGCGCCACTGAACTGTTAGCCTCGTTCATAGTGACGTTTGTGGGCCCATGTCTAGCCAGGCTAGAGGTGGATATCGATACTTCGTAACCTTTACGGATGATGCATCACGTTATGGTTATGTGTATCTAATGATGCACAAGTCGGAAACTTTTGAGAAATTCAAAGAGTTTCGACACGAAGTTGAAAAAACAAACAGGCAAGAGTATTAAACATTACGGTCGGACCGTGGTGGCGAATACTTAAGTAATGAGTTTCAAGATTACTTGAAAGAATATGGTATTCTTTCACAATGGACTCCTCCTGGAACACCACAATTAAATGGTGTGTCTGAACGGAGAAACCGTACCTTGCTTGACATGGTAAGGTCGATGATGAGTCGCACTGAGCTGCCTATATCCTTCTGGGGACATGCATTAGAAAGTGCAATTCTTATTTTGAATAGGGTTCCGTCAAAGTCTGTAGAACAGACTCCGTATGAGATATGGACAGGAAAGAAACCAGGTTCTCATTCCTGAAGATTTGGGGTTGCTGGGCATACGTCAAACGTTTGGAAGGTACCAAACTTGAACCCAAATCAGATAAATGCCTATTTGTTGGATATCCTAAGGAAACCAAAGGATATTACTTCTATAACCCAAAAGAGAACAAAGTATTTGTTGCTCTACATGCGGTTTTCCTTGAGAAGGAATTCCTAAATGCAGTGTTTAGTGGGAGGAAAGTAGAACTCGATGAAAGTCGTAGTGATACTGTTCCTGGCAATGAATCAAGAACGGAACATGAACAGTCCATCCAGGATGAGACTGAACCACAATCTTCAGTTACACAAGGACTACGTAGGTCGGAGAGAGTCAGGGTAATACCTGAGAGGTATGGATTCCTGATCTCACCTCATGTAGATATTAATCTTATTGAGGATACTGAACCGGCTACGTATGAGGAAGCGATACAGGGTATCGAATCCACTTTATGGCAAGAAGCCATGAAGGCCGAAATGGATTCCATGTATACCAACCAAGTTTGGACACTGGTTGATGCACCAGAAGGCGTAAAGCCTATTGGATGCAAATGGGTCTTCAAGAAGAAGACAGACATGGATGGCAACGTACAAACGTACAAAGCTAGGCTCGTAGCGAAGGGGTATCGTCAACAACTTGGAGTTGATTATGACGAAACTTTCTCACCCGTTGCCATGATTAAATCCATTCGGATAATGCTTGCAATAGCTGCATATTACGATTACGAAATATGGCAGATGGACGTTAAAAACCGCTTTCCTTAACGGAAACCTGTTGGAGGATGTTTATATGCAACAACCTGACGGTTTTATCGCACCAAGACTTGCAAACAAGGTTTGTAAGTTAAATCGGTCCATTTATGGACTGAAGCAAGCATCGAGGTCATGGAACCAACGTTTTGATGAGGTCATAAAAGAATATGATTTCATTCAAAACGTAGATGATCCTTGTGTATATATAAGAAGGTTAGTGGGAGTGCACTGACTTTTATTGTCCTTTATGTCGACGATGTATTGCTTATAGGCAATGACATTCCCATGTTAACGTCGGTGAAAGCTTGGCTTTCATTGAAATTCTCCATGAAAGATCTGGGAGAAGCAGCTTTTATTCTAGGAATAAAGATCTACCGGGATAGATCTAGAAGCTACTTGGACTCTCCCAGAGTACATATATTGATAAAGTGTTGAAGAGATTCAACATGGATCAGTCCAAGAAGGGACTGTTGCCAACATCACATGGCGTCTTTCTATCTAGGGACATGTGTCCTAAAACACAAGATGAGAGAGACAACATGAGTCGGACTCCGTTCGCCTCGGCAGTCGGATCGATCATGTATGCCATGATATGTACACGACCTGATGTGTCCTATGCTTTGAGCATGTGCAGTCGATATCAGGCCGATCCAGGACAGGATCACTGGATGGCGGTTAAGAATATCCTTAGGTATCTTAAAAGAACTAAGGATGTTTTCTTAATCTATGGAGATGGAGAACTTGAGGTATCTGGGGTATACCGATGCAAGTTTCCAAACCGACAGAGACGACTTCAAGTCGCAAACCGGGTACATATTTTGCTTGAATAACGGAGCAGTGAGCTGGAAATCTTCCAAGCAAGATACTGTTGCCGATTCAACAACTGAAGCGGAGTACATTGCAGCAGCTGAAGCAGCAAAAGAGGCAGTTTGGATCCGAAAATTCCTAATTGGATTAGGAGTAGTTCCGTTAGCAGCTGAGCCCGTTCCATTGTATTGTGACAATAGCGGGGCTATAGCACAGGCTAAGGAACCAAGGTCTCATCAACGATCCAAACATGTTCTTCGACGATTCCATCTGATTCGAGAGATCATACATCGTGGCGATGTGAAGATCGAGAAGATCGCATCAGAGGATAATATTGCAGATCCGCTGACGAAGGCTATTCCTCGGGAAAAGTTTGAGCGACATGTACATAGTTCAGGTATTAGATGCTTGAGTGACTGGCTATAGGCCAAGTGGGAGATTGTTAGACAGTAATGACCCATAGCGTCACTATTTTGTAAATGATATTGTATTATTGTACAAAATTAACTATGTAGTAATGAAATTGCCTTTTACCGTTTTGTAATTTATTTACTTTGATATATAAATGGTAAAAGTCCCTATGATTAGTTCCGGATTGTGATGATATGAGACAGTATCAATCCATAAAGGTTTAATCATTAAATATCCCTAGTCGTAGTATTATCGAGATTGGACATCGATAATGCGGAATAGACTAGTACTGCACTTGTGCATGTTGTGAGGGCACAACGGCATAGTTCTCATATATTTAAGTATTGGATACTTATGCAAGTGCGGTAGGAGGTTGTGTTTTACCGATAGTACGGAAAACAGCTTCGCTCTGGATAGACCCCGCGGAGTCCCATTGGTAGTATGTCTGCGTGTCTATGGGAGTCCGCTTCAGGGTAGGTGCATATGATCTTAACCTGAGATTTGCATCGCTAGTACTTACGACAATCGGTAAAATTTAGGTTTGGTGGTCCAGGGCTTTAACGAGTTCTGTGTATACCTCTTCTGGGTTTATCGAGAATCGTAGTGTACTGGGTGTGATGTCAAGATGGAAGTATCACTTCAGACATATGGAGATGATGATCGCGAGGGATTCAGAACTAGTACTCTATAATGGTTGCAACCATCGGGATAATATGACTAGGTCAGGATTATCCGATTCAAAGAGACTGGTTGCTTGATGTCCGATATGTGTATCGTACGGGGCAGACACATATCCAGCCCCAGGCCTTACATGTGATCATCCGATACTGGTTCAATATACACTATACTACGGTATACTACGCCTGTTATAGATCTAATATTCCAGTAAGAATATTTCTAGAGAATTGGGTAGGCATGGCGTTTTGCTAGAAGCTAACCTTGTCTTGTAAATCGGTAAAAACGTAGTACTTGGTACGTACGGTTTCGAATAGTTCGACAACCGGATTTACTGCCAACATATCTAGAGGTCTCTTGGGTCGCTTCCCGAAGATTCACCGATGACGTATGATTCAAACTCGATTAATCTTGGATTAATTACGGAGAGACTTTATCTTGGATAAAGTAATGTATAAAGAGAGAGAACGATTAATTTAGAATTAATCGTAAAATTATTATATTCGATATAATAATCGGAATTCGATTTCGACGCGAAATTGAAATTAGATTTTAATTCGGGCAAACGAGTTAATTTAGAATTAATTCGTTAGCGACGTAAATAATAATTTCGCTAGGCGCAATTATTTATTTAAATTCGATTTAATTAACGTCGCGACGTAAGCTCGGTATTTCGGAAATATCGAACCCGAACGCGTGAGTGCACGTGGGCCCACTTTCATTTGGAAACGTGTGGGGCCCACATGACACTTGTCATTTTGCATTATTTAATCAAGATGTATTGCATGAAGATGGTGTAAAAAGCACTCAAGGGTATTGCATGGAAATTGAGTGTTAGACACTCTAAGTCTTTGCATGGTTTGTGTCATATTTATATTATTATTTAATATAATTATGACATAAATATAAATTGATTTTTGAGACAAAAATCATATCTTCTCTCCCTCTCAAGCTTACCGAAACAGTAAGCTCTCACAGCCCTCTCCATTTCTTCATTTTGTTGCAAAAAGCTTAAGAAGAAGTGTGTTGTGTTTGGAACAATAAATCACATATTTGGCTAGCACCATCAAGGGATCATACAAGGTGTTATGGGAAACTCATCTTAGAGCTTGGAAGGATCAAACATTGCTTGGAGCTTCTCTTTTCATCTTGCCGAAACCTTCACTGCACTAAGGAGGAAGTTTTTGTTTCATCAACGCATCCGGATTCCGTTTTTGTGAGTATTGTTTCCGCCATTACTTCAATCTAGTTCATTCTTATATATTTTTGCTTGTTTTTGATCTTGGACATGGTTATTAGATTTACAACACGTCATCTCCTTGCTTCAAAGCCTCAATTCTCCAATCGTCTTCTTGGGGACGCATGCCCTTTTTGAAAGTGTCGAACGAACGACCTTTTAAGATGTGTGTGAATTCCGATGCTCCCCGAGGCAGACTTCTGTACAATAGGATGGCGGGTCCTCCCAAGTTAGGGGGAACACTTTGCAGATGGCATCTCCTACCACTCCATGGACTTCCATCAACAGGACAAAGCTTTCGATGTGGGATTTCGGGTCAGAGTGTCCTTTGGGAATTTTTGCGACTTTATTTCTTTCGTGAGGGGAGATTCCTCCTCACCGTCCCGGGCATCACTTGCATCGGTCTTGAGACCTACCCCCCACTTGGTCATCTTCTTTTTTAAACAAGACTTTATCTCACTGGTTGTGCCGCCAATGTCGTCTTCTGTGCCCCTCTTTGCGTCTATTGCCCCGTGTGCGGCGTTCCTCATGCCTGGAATTTCCGGCACATCTTCGCTATACTCACTGTCTTCTCTTCTAGAGTCGCGGAGACTATCATAGGAGGGATCTGGTGATGGTCTTCCTTCTTCTTCTTCCCATGTGCCCTCTGTTTGTGAATCTTTTTCTACAACTATGGATTTTATCCCGTAGGGGCCCCTCCTCCTGGGTCCATCGTCTCACTTGTATCTACCACCCTTTCCCTCCCTTCTGGTTTTTCACTTCTTCTTCGACTGGTTCGACGTCTGTCTTTCGTTGTTCGTTCCTTCCATTCTCTCCAGCCGATTCCATCATGATTTTCATGCTCTCTTCCACCTTTTTCATCCAGTCTGTCGCTGGACTCCCGAAGATTGATGATTTCCCCCTATTACCATTGTCTTTCTCGTGAACTGCTTTTTGTTTCGAGTTCCCCACAGACGGCGCCAACTGTTGACGGTGGATTTTGGTTCAGGGCAATATAGGAATATCGCTCCCGAGGTAATCCTCCCTCAATAGTGAATTTGTTTGGTTATGGGGGAAACCAAAAGCAAACTTAGCAGAAGGTAGATAATGCGCCAATCAAACAAGGAGATTTAACGTGGTTCGGCGGTTTTTTTACCCGACCTACGTCCACGGACACAAACAGGGACTATATATTTTTATTGCTGAAACTCGTATTTCTCTTGCTTTTTTACCAGTTTTGATTCTGATGCCTCTTCCACATATTCTTACCTTCTATTTTAATAGTGAAGAAATCAAATTCCTTTTAGTATGTGGATTCCTAATTGAAGCAACCTCCCTTTTTCCACAATGATTCCTAATCAAATCTACCTTTATTCCCTTTATCCTTCTAGGACACTGGTTTCATCAGTATTCTTTATGAAGGTAGGACTGTCTCCTTACCCCGTAGGGACATGACATCTTATCTTCTGGTGCACGCTTTGCCATATGCTCGGTCTTCATGTGGTCGGTCATGATGGTTATTTGAACTGAGAATGATGCTGTCGATCTGATAATGCTTGTGGTCATTCGAACCAAAGTGATCGGTTGCCGACCAAAAGTGCTCGGTTCTTCCTGTGTGGTCGGTCTGTAACCATAAGGTGCTCGGCCTCTTGTTGCAAAGTGCCGGGCCCTTGCTGCTGGCTTTTTATGGGTCGGGTCAGCATCAATGATCCTGAACAAGAATGGGTTTTACCTTTTTACCCCTGTCGTGCTGCTTTAAATACCATAGTGCCTGAAAACACCATCAAACAGTATTATTTGATTGTAGAAATCATTTAACCAACACAACTCTCTCTCTTCCTTCTCCACTCTCTCACGCCCAAGGGGCAGTTCACTCTTCTTCTGTCTTCTAGTTTTGCCGTGAGTTTGAAGAAGAAGATATAAAGGATTTTTGTGGCAAAAATTCCTAAGTGCTAGCCACCAAATGAGTACATACAAATGTGATAGGGAACCGCACATGTGAGCTTGTAATCACCTCTCAAAAGCTTGGAGCTTGACCGATTTTGAGGAGCAAAACAATGCAGTTTGCCGTGAGCTTGGAGCACTTCAAAGGGCTTAAAAAGTTTTGTTCTTCGACGCATCGCTCAACCGATCATTGTGAGTATTCCGCACCTCTTTGAATGTATTCGCACTTATGTTTTATGCTTATTATTCGATCCTCGGGACCGTAGTAGAACTCCAACAATGTATCAGAGCGAGTAAAAGCATGAAACTTGATTAGGGGTTAAAATTAGTAAAATGTATTTGAGTATGATTTAATGAAATGTGATGATTTAGTATGCTTAAATTATGTTTAATTGAAGATTGATTGGATCAATTTCATGAAATGTTGTTGGAACAATTTGCCCAAATTCTTATCTTGGCCTGTGGTTTCTATTGATGTCCCAAGATCATTTAAGCCACGAAATTGAATGAATACTATAAAGAAATGTGGGCGGAAACACACATACGATGATCGGTTTTGGATGTGATGCTCAACAAGCTTTAAGGATTCCAAGCTCTAAGATTCGGTTCCCTATCACCTTGTATTGATCCTTAGATTATGCTAGCAAA